>OX419602.1:3563943-3719431 GCA_948473455.1 Teleiodes luculella
CGGACCACACCCACTTATGGGTCAGTTACACTCTTACAATACTAATTAATTTAAGTTAAAAGGTCCAATTAGGTTCTATGAGTATCGAACAGCTGTTATACATAAATCGATAAATAATTAAAATATTGTACCTATTAGAAAACCAGACACAAGAGCGCGCTCTTGTGTGTACCTACTGAGATGATCTCGCCGTACTTCGTATAAACCTAGTGGTTTCTGACGTGCGGCTTCGGATTTATGTAATGTTCTTAAAAGACTTGAATAAAAAAAAATAAAAATAAAAAGTAGGTAGCAAGAAAAGACCAGCCGCATGTGCTGGCTTCTTTCTGTACGTACAGATTTTCGAACGCGCATACCTGCCAGTTCTGTTCAAATTAATATCGCATCGCCTCTTTAAATTTGAAGAGTTTATTCTTCATCAGTCAGTATGAAGTGAGAGGCGAGAGCTAGCCTTGGCAAAACTTCGTAACTTCATTAAGATTTGATGTCGAAAAGGGATATGTGTACCTAATCTTATTTTATTTCGAACTAGCGACCCGCCCCGGCTCCGCACGGGGAATGGTTATTGTGGGTTATTCTTAAGTATACATGTATTATACATATAAACCTTCCTCTTGTGTCACTCTATCTATTAAAAAATCGTATCAAAATCCGTTGTGTAGTTTTAAAGATTTAAGCATACATAAGGATATAGGGACATAGGGACAGAGAAAGTGACTTTGTTTTATACTATGTAGTGATTCTTTAAACCAGTTATATGCTTTATTTTTTTATTATTGTCAGTTTACCTACTCTGTTTAGACCACCAACCCGCATCACTTTTATCTACACTTTTTCCATACCTAAAGGTTGCCTGGTAGAAATTGCTACCTTAGCAATAAGGCCGCCTTTTGACTCTTCAGTTTTGTTCTGAGTGCCGAGTGCGAGTTTTGCAACCAATAGCGAGAGCGTAAACGCGATTTTGTATGGAATTGAAACTACGCCATCTGTGGACGGTTCGCTGAACTAAAATTTTGTCCATACTAAATGCTCGTTTACGTTGTAGTTATCGAGCGCGTTTCGTGAGTAAAAAACTCGCACTTGGCACTCTGTATTGTTTTCTGTATGCTGTGTGTTTTGTCAGTAAAGTATATTGTATTGTATTGTATTGTTGTGTTGTCAGGGCGGCGTTCTTCCAAGGTCAGATCGAGCAGCCGGTGCGCAGCCTGACGAGCCTGCTGACGCACGAGGACATCCCGGTACTGGTGGCCGTCACCGCGGCCGGGGTCTACGTCATCGACGACACGCAGAGCGTAACACATCACACTATTATTAACAACTTTTTGACGTGACAACGGCAATGCGGCGTTACCGCGCGGCTGAGGCGTTCCATTTAAGGCTTGAAGTGCAAGCGAGAGCGCGGAACGAGCGACAAACAGGCACAATCGTTGTCACGTTCAACTATCGTCAGTAAACCGACTTTACAGACAACCGCTTTTTTTTCTGTTTCCGCGTTTACAGCTTTTCCGTGGGAATGAGTTATTTTTCCGCGGTAAAAGGTAGCCTATGTCACAGAAGAAAATAATAGTACTAACCCGTACCTGTGCCCGTACAGAAAGAACACTCACCCCCCCGCGCCGAATGAGTTCCCCGCCCGATATAGCGCCCCACGCCCCGCACCCCGCAGGCGCCGTGGGACTCTAACTGGGGTGTTCTAGTGTGTTTTACATAGCGCGTTAGTGTTTGACTTGTAGTTGTTAATCAGTTGTTATTCAAAAAGAAGTAGGTAGTCAAAACGCGTTTTCTGTATGGAGTGACTGACCAGTGCCTATGTGTTAATCCAGGGTGTCAGCTAACTCCATACCAGGGATCGAAACCGGTTTTGAAATCCCTGTTAATATCGTTCGAAAAACAGATATAATTCCGTTCCCCAATTAACCGGCAATAGATGGAACTTAATTAAACAAACCAAAAATATTCTGGTTACCCGGTTTTTGATAAAGAACGGAATGAAACCGGTTTCAATCGGTTTTGTAATTATTAAAGTAATTGTTTTTGCGGCAGGCGAAGGTCAGGGCTGCCGGTTGCTTTGCATATTATGTTCCCCCAGGACTAAACCTACCCTTAGTGATCTTAGTTAGAGCTATAGTCGGATAGGGTTTGAACTAGCGTGATTTAACAAGTGTATGAAAAACCGGTTCCGATCCCTGCTCCATACCAAATTTTATTAAATCACTCCAGCCGTTTAAAGACGTGATGAAGTAACAAACATACACACTCACACAGTTGCTAACTTAATATGGTGATTAAATGAATAAAGCATACCACTCTAACATGCCCGGTGCACATAAATACGCCCGGTAACGTGACAGACATTCTTTTATTCTATTGGAGGATATTTCATTATGGCGGGTTTTTTGACAGTTAAATGTGCGTCAAAATGTTGTCATAGCAGCATGTTACGGGGGCTGCTTCTATTAAACCACACACAAGGTTGATTAAAACATGGTAAGAGAAACCATTTGAAATGTATTCCAGACGGTGCTACTGGGTTTGCTGTACGAGGAGTTGTCATGGGACATGGGTCTGCCGTCGGACGACAGCGAGGACTGCCTGCCGTGCCTCTTCCTGCAGTTCATGGTGGTGGAGAACGGGCTGCGAGTCTCCAAGATACTACAGGTCAACACTACTTTGTTACAGTTTTACCATATTATACTGTTTGGAAGATTTTTGCTTATCGTGTCGGTCTCGAGGTTAACCTAACTCACAAAAGCCCTGGTACCACAACATAAGAGATACATGCATGTTTGATATACCAGATTTTTGAGCATAATTTCAGCGGCCCCCAAACAAATTTTTATACGGGGCCCCCGCCAAGGCACGCTACGCTTCTGTATCGGAATTATAGAACCGCCCATCCTTGTCTATTACACGCATTCGACAAGGATGAATAGGCAAAATGACGTAGAAATGACGTAGGCTCGTGTCAGTTACGTGGTCTAATGGTTAGACCTTGTTTTCTTAAACCATGGAACCGCCTTACCCCCTGGCCACAGCTTAGCGCGACAGCGGCGGCGGCGGCGACCGCGAACAGCGAAGAGCGATGGAAACAAACGTAGGCAATTGTATGAAGCTGTCCACAGTGTGTCGCGACAGCGGCGGCGGCGGCGATGGCGGTGGGAGTACGCGGCATCACGTCTACCGGCCGTCCACTATAGATTACCACTATAGATGGCAACTTACGGTGAACGGTCTGTAGAGCGAATACGCGGCGAGCTGTGGCCTACCATCGCACCGCAGTTCGCGCAGCGCGTCGCGCGAAACTGTGGCCTGGCCCTTAGGCTTCCGACATGGCTCCTATAACGACTTCATCCGTAGATAGTAGCCGTGACCAACGGCTTTACGTGCCTTCCAAAGCTCGGAATCACCTTTCTTTTCGAACAATCGGGTGATTCAGCCTGCAATGACCTAACCAAACTTTGTTAGTACTAGTGGTGTCGCGTGCGAACTTTTTGAGAATATATGGGCGTTGATGAGTTTGCTAGTTTTTAGTTATTACTTGAGAACTCGCCGTTTAAAACTAGTAAACTCAATTTCAAGAGCTCCTAGGGGCTTAAGTAAACAATAACGTTGCAGGTGTTCTCCAAGCAAGCCATAATGATGGACACTCTGATCTCTCACTTCGCGGGCGAGTACCGCAAGCGGCTCGGACAGGACACGCCCAGCGACCACAACAACTACGACTACCATTCAGGTGAGAGCGGTTACACCAGAGCGCCCTGATGGTGCCATGATGCTGACTATACAACCACTAGTCCTCGCGAACATGATAGAGATGGACCCCGCCCTGATACCACAGTAGACTCAGAACAGTAAGTTATCTCCATACTGTGGCATGCATGCGTCCTACATGCTCGCCGCGTTCGTGCTGGCAGCCTCTTTCCGCGTTTTGTGCCATTTATTTATGAAAAGTAATATCAGTTTGAATTTCGTTGATGAGAGGGAGATGGCCGTAGCCCGTGCTACGAGCCGGACGCCATTTTAACCATTTCCAATAATGTAATATTTCGATAAAATAAACATATTATAATAATTTTCCCTCTTTCATTTCGCTAGGGATTCTCCTCCATCACTAGGGTTAGGACCGCGTTAGATCGCGACTATACCAACTGGCTGCCGCCCCCTTATTCCCCCTATTTTATGCTAGTGTGGTCAGGCCAGCTCGTGCCTAAACAGCGCGCGGCGCGGACGCACACATTCAAACCGACAGCGGCACGTTTGTATGAAGATAAGTATGAAGATAACTTACTGGTTTTACTGTGCTGATACTATGGGGCAAGCTCCCAAATCCCGGGCGGAGTGGGGGTCCGGTAGAGGCACCAAGTCAATACCATGGCTATCCGCCCGCGGCTCGCTCGTCTGCGCCCCGGGTCCTATACTTGCGATTGGGGGCCTAGGGAAGCGGGCCGCGCGACACATTCTTGAAGGCGATGCGCGCAGATAGGAGGGGAATACAGACAAGTGGCATCATCAGGCTGGGATTAGGGGTTAAATATCACCTGTTCTGTTGATCACCCATCTGCGCTGCAGACATCCATACCGAATAGAAATTCTTTATTCACACGGAAAAAAATGTTAACACCGATCGTTGTGGAGATGTTTGGGAGGCCTTTGTTCAGCAGTGGACGTCTATAGGCTGAAATGATGATGATGATGAACTTTATACTGGAATAGGTTCGAATACAACTTTATACTGCCCATTACTGCTCAGCTTCTCAAATCTGCTGGATGCGGGCAGCGCAGATCTGATCGTTGTGGAGATATTTTTTGCCCAGCAGTGGAAGTTTTGCGGCTGAAATGATGATGAGTCGTATGTTTTGGATCCCGCAGTGACTTGATATATTTTTTTAAATATAATTGTATACTTTTTGACAACCAGTTTATTTAATCCTGTCCATCGCATTGTTATGTTGCACAGTTTTTATCTTTTCAATGTCTTCTATATCCTGAGGTTGCTTGGAAGGTTGGCTGTTGACTTCCCTATTTTGTTTTCTTTAATATTTTTCTGAGTAGGTATAAATAAAGTATTATATTGTATTGCTTACTAAGTTTTACAGTAGTCAGCACATGCCCGTATTCCGTAGCGACAAGGGTGAATTTCGTAGTGCGAATGTCCAAGTCCAACCTAGCGCATTATGATGGCTTAACTTTAATTAATCTTCCAACTAGAACCTGTACGTTTCCCAGACTCTGGCAGCATATCGCTGCCCCCCCTCCCGCGGCCGGACTCCCCGCAGCGGCGGCTCGCCAACAAGCTGTCCCGGCTGGCGCTGGCCACGCACGACGGCCGCGGGAACCTGCTGGGCGGCGCCGGCGACTGGAACACGCATCTCGACCATCCAATGCCCTCCTGGGTACTGCCCAAACACTAACTGACCACCTATAGCTCTACAACAACAGTCTTGAACAGTCCACTGCTGGCCACGCACGACGGCCGCGGGAACCTGCTGGGCGGCGCCGGCGACTGGAACACGCATCTCGACCATCCAATGCCCTCCTGGGTACTGCCCAAACACTAACTGACCACCTATAGCTCTACAACAACAGTCTTGAACAGTCCACTGCTGGCCACGCACGACGGCCGCGGGAACCTGCTGGGCGGCGCCGGCGACTGGAACACGCATCTCGACCATCCAATGCCCTCCTGGGTACTGCCCAAACACTAACTGACCACCTATAGCTCTACAACAACAGTCTTGAACAGTCCACTGCTGGCCACGCACGACGGCCGCGGGAACCTGCTGGGCGGCGCCGGCGACTGGAACACGCATCTCGACCATCCAATGCCCTCCTGGGTACTGCCCAAACACTAACTGACCACCTATAGCTCTACAACAACAGTCTTGAACAGTCCACTGCTGGCCACGCACGACGGCCGCGGGAACCTGCTGGGCGGCGCCGGCGACTGGAACACGCATCTCGACCATCCAATGCCCTCCTGGGTACTGCCCAAACACTAACTGACCACCTATAGCTCTACAACAACAGTCTTGAACAGTCCACTGCTGGCCACGCACGACGGCCGCGGGAACCTGCTGGGCGGCGCCGGCGACTGGAACACGCATCTCGACCATCCAATGCCCTCCTGGGTACTGCCCAAACACTAACTGACCACCTATAGCTCTACAACAACAGTCTTGAACAGTCCACTGCTGGCCACGCACGACGGCCGCGGGAACCTGCTGGGCGGCGCCGGCGACTGGAACACGCATCTCGACCATCCAATGCCCTCCTGGGTACTGCCCAAACACTAACTGACCACCTATAGCTCTACAACAACAGTCTTGAACAGTCCACTGCTGGCCACGCACGACGGCCGCGGGAACCTGCTGGGCGGCGCCGGCGACTGGAACACGCATCTCGACCATCCAATGCCCTCCTGGGTACTGCCCAAACACTAACTGACCACCTATAGCTCTACAACAACAGTCTTGAGTCCACTGCTGGCCACGCACGACGGCCGCGGGAACCTGCTGGGCGGCGCCGGCGACTGGAACACGCATCTCGACCATCCAATGCCCTCCTGGGTACTGCCCAAACACTAACTGACCACCTATAGCTCTACAACAACAGTCTTGAACAGTCCACTGCTGGCCACGCACGACGGCCGCGGGAACCTGCTGGGCGGCGCCGGCGACTGGAACACGCATCTCGACCATCCAATGCCCTCCTGGGTACTGCCCAAACACTAACTGACCACCTATAGCTCTACAACAACAGTCTTGAACAGTCCACTGCTGGCCACGCACGACGGCCGCGGGAACCTGCTGGGCGGCGCCGGCGACTGGAACACGCATCTCGACCATCCAATGCCCTCCTGGGTACTGTCCAAACACTAACTGACCACCTATAGCTCTACAACAACAGTCTTGAACAGTCCACTGCTGGCCACGCACGACGGCCGCGGGAACCTGCTGGGCGGCGCCGGCGACTGGAACACGCATCTCGACCATCCAATGCCCTCCTGGGTACTGCCCAAACACTAACTGACCACCTATAGCTCTACAACAACAGTCTTGAACAGTCCACTGCTGGCCACGCACGACGGCCGCGGGAACCTGCTGGGCGGCGCCGGCGACTGGAACACGCATCTCGACCATCCAATGCCCTCCTGGGTACTGCCCAAACACTAACTGACCACCTATAGCTCTACAACAACAGTCTTGAACAGTCCACTGCTGGCCACGCACGACGGCCGCGGGAACCTGCTGGGCGGCGCCGGCGACTGGAACACGCATCTCGACCATCCAATGCCCTCCTGGGTACTGCCCAAACACTAACTGACCACCTATAGCTCTACAACAACAGTCTTGAACAGTCCACTGCTGGCCACGCACGACGGCCGCGGGAACCTGCTGGGCGGCGCCGGCGACTGGAACACGCATCTCGACCATCCAATGCCCTCCTGGGTACTGCCCAAACACTAACTGACCACCTATAGCTCTACAACAACAGTCTTGAACAGTCCACTGCTGGCCACGCACGACGGCCGCGGGAACCTGCTGGGCGGCGCCGGCGACTGGAACACGCATCTCGACCATCCAATGCCCTCCTGGGTACTGCCCAAACACTAACTGACCACCTATAGCTCTACAACAACAGTCTTGAACAGTCCACTGCTGGCCACGCACGACGGCCGCGGGAACCTGCTGGGCGGCGCCGGCGACTGGAACACGCATCTCGACCATCCAATGCCCTCCTGGGTACTGCCCAAACACTAACTGACCACCTATAGCTCTACAACAACAGTCTTGAACAGTCCACTGCTGGCCACGCACGACGGCCGCGGGAACCTGCTGGGCGGCGCCGGCGACTGGAACACGCATCTCGACCATCCAATGCCCTCCTGGGTACTGCCCAAACACTAACTGACCACCTATAGCTCTACAACAACAGTCTTGAACAGTCCACTGCTGGCCACGCACGACGGCCGCGGGAACCTGCTGGGCGGCGCCGGCGACTGGAACACGCATCTCGACCATCCAATGCCCTCCTGGGTACTGCCCAAACACTAACTGACCACCTATAGCTCTACAACAACAGTCTTGAACAGTCCACTGCTGGCCACGCACGACGGCCGCGGGAACCTGCTGGGCGGCGCCGGCGACTGGAACACGCATCTCGACCATCCAATGCCCTCCTGGGTACTGCCCAAACACTAACTGACCACCTATAGCTCTACAACAACAGTCTTGAACAGTCTGTGACGTTTAGGCGTCGCAGGTAGGTAGGTAGGGGTCAGTGAATTCGTTAAATTTTAAAGTTATTACCTTAAAACAATTATTTTCCGTTCTCCGGGCTTATTTCTTGCTGATTAGAATAAAAGTAATGACTGGCCTTAACAGGGGTGCAGCGGCGATCCAGTCACGAAGGTAGTCAGTCACTCAGGGGTATGTGGGTAGGGAGAAGGAATCTGAGCGACCTTTGTTCTAGTTTTAAAAGACTAGATTTGAACCTGGAATTCGCAGAAATTCCATGCATTAGGCTCGGTTAAATTACCTAAGCCCGTTGCACAATACACCAGAAGCGTTAAGGTCAGTCGTAGAAATTTTTACTATTAACACTACTGGCGGTACAACGAACTTAGATCGCATTCACATTTTTAAATGAGCTAAATATCTAGATAAATGCAATGACAACTCACCCCAGCGGGTTAAACACTGAATTTAAATTAAAACTTTTAATTAAGAAAATTAAATATTAAAATCAGCCACGCTAAAGTAATTACGGCGATTGTCCGTGAGAGTAAAAATGACGCGTGCGTAGTGAGCGCTTCCAGAATATCAATGTCACCTTGCGGTCACTCACAGCAAAGGACGCATACAGCCGAACCGGTTTCCTCAAACGGAGTTCCGCGCATGCAATAATTAGCTAGCTAAGAACCTTTTGCCACTGCGTTAATTTAATAAAGGGTTCGGTATTAAAATTGTAAGTAATTATATTTTGAGTTTAAATGAATAGTTGCATACTGATAAGTTATTTTTTAGTATAAGTTTAACTTTTTGATTATGTAAATAGAATTGTAAGTTTTATGATTTAAATTTATTAGGATTACTAGTAATGTCAAGTACAACGTTACAGTACCCCGCCAAAAAGCGAAGGATTTTGCTACTAGAACAAAATCCGGCTGAAACCTATCTAACGAAAACAGACTTCATACTTCATCTTCCATACAACATTCATTCTTTCATTCTTTTGTCATGCACAAGAGTTTATATTATAAAATGTAAAATATAACTCAACACACAGAATATTTTATTCTAATAAAAAAATACTCTTTCGAAAGATAGTAGGTAGAATTTGAATGCAGAAGAGGGTACTCTAATCTTTGTAGTTAATTAATTTAATATCTTTTATGTGCCAATAACCAAGAGAATTGCCGTTCATATCAGCAAGCTCGTAAACTAATGGAGATTTCTTTCCAACAACTTTGCACTTTGTAAATTTAGGCGCTAGTTTTTTATTAAAATATTTATTTTTGTCGCTTTGATAAAATGTTCTCTTCCACACGGTATCGCCAACAGAAAATTCAGCAATTTTCCTACGCAAATTATACGAAGTGCGGTTTTTAGCATGAGCACTAAGCAAAGAAAGTTGCACCTTATCAAAGACGCTAGATAGAACACCAAGATTTATGGCGTAAGGATCACGAGGCTGGTAGATAACCTCATCATCGAATTCAGCATCAGCATAAGTAGATCCACAAGTTATTAACTCGCGACCGTGGACTAGGAATGAGGGTGAGTAGCCTGTAACCTCATTCACAGAACAATTCAAAGCGAATTGAATTTTAGGTACCAGTGTATCCCATACCCGTTGATCACTGCCAATAAAAGTGGAGATTGCAGTCATTATAGTTTTATTATAGCGCTCAACAGTATTTACGTGAGGACTATACTTTGGCGTAAAATGTAGATTGGGTACGTTATATTTACTTAACATTTGTTTAAGGGTAGCACTAACAAACTGTTTACCGTTGTCCATGATTATAGTAGATGGTATGCCATGAACTAACAAAACATTCTCTTCTAGTATCCTAGTAACAATTTCGGCTGTAGCACGCTTAATTGGAAATGGTAAGCAATACTTACTAAAACAACAAGTTACCACTAGTATATAACAGTTTTGTTTTCTTGTTGGCGGTAGAGGACCAACAAGATCAACACTGATCATTTGAAAGGGTCTAGAGCAGATTTTAGGATCGCCCATTTCACCTAGAGGAGAATGAGTTTGATGTTTGTGTGAGATGCAGACGTCACAAGATGTGACAGCTTTTACAACATCTGCATACATGCCAGGCCAATAGAAATTTAATGAAAGACGTTTGTAAGTTTTTGAAATGCCAAAGTGACCGGCAGTAGGTACAGCATGATTTTGTAGAATCACGTCAAGTCTAAACTCAGATGGAACTACCTCTTTCCATTGGAAATCTTGCTGTAGTGAGCATTTAGATTTCATGAAACGATAAAGTCGTTTGTTTTTTACCATAAAATTTTGAAAGGAAGTAGGACTATTCTGACAACCATGGTAGATATTCCGATACCAATCATCTGTAGTAGCATCAGGATCATACGATATAGCATCGATAGCAGATATAGGACAAGCACGCGAAAGAGCATCGGGAATAACATTATCTGAGCCACGACGATGTTTGATTTCGAAGTTAAATGCAGAGAGACGTACACCCCAACGAGCCAAACGACCAGAGGGGTTATTTAGATTGAGGAACCACTTTAAAGCCGAATGATCAGTTACGACAGTAAATCTCATTCCGTTATCTAAATAACACCTCCAATGTTCCAAGGCAACTAGGACAGCTAGGGCTTCACGCTCAGTGATGCTGTAATTCTTTTCTGCAGAAGATAAAGCCTTACTCATGTAAGCAACAGGATGCTCAACACCATCGATAGTTTGCGACAGCATAGCACCAACCCCGTAGTCGCTAGCATCAGTATGTACTTCGAAGGGTTTATCAAAGTCAGGACAAGTAAGAATAGGCGCAGATATCAAACATTCTTTCAATTTAGAAAAAGATTCATCGGCCTCTTTCGACCAGATGAAACCACCAGACTTTTTAGAAGACGAGGTTAATTTATTTAAAGGACCTGCAATTGAACTAAAATTTGGCACGAAGCGACGGTACCAAGAGGCAGTGCCAAGAAATCGTTTTACCTCTTTTTTATTGACAGGAGTAGGAAAATTTAGAATAGCGTCAACTTTACTCGGATCCACTTGTAAACCTTTAGAATTTACTACGTAGCCAAGATATTTCAGTTCACTACGAAAGAATGACGACTTTTCTAGATTTATAGTAAGATTAGCCATTTTCAATTTTTGCTGCACTTTTAGAAGCATGCTTATATGAGACTCAAAATCAGAAGTAGCTATCACGATATCGTCGACGAAAACGAATACCGAGTTCTCGAACTCAGGCCCATAGAAAAGACTATCGACAAGGCGTTGCTGTGTCGCAGGAGCATTGGTCAGACCGAAAGGCATAGTGACAAACCTATAAGTACCACGAGATGGAATGTAGAAAGCAGTTTTGTCACGATCCTCTTCAGCAATTGCTATCTGCCAGAAAGCCTTCGATAAGTCTATGCTAGTTAAATACTTGGCATTTTTCAAATTGTCCAATATAGCAGAAATGTACGGCAACTTATATGCATCCTTTTTAGTTAAAGAATTGAGTTTACGGCTATCGAGACAAAAGCGTTGAGAGCCATCTTTCTTACGAATTAGTAACACTGGAGAAGACCACGGACTTTCACACTTCTCGACCACACCTAATTGCAACATATCGTCTAACTCAGAACATAATATGCGAATTTTCTCAGGAGACATACGATAGTATCTTTGCCTAACAGGAGCAGCATCGCCGGTATCTATGCGATGGGTAACTAGCGAAGTGCGGCCTAGACCAGATTTTTGTGTAGAAATATCTTCAAACTGACGAATAATATTGTCAGCAGTAGTGCGTTGATGACTAGATAGCTCATCATAAGAATGTATCATTTTAGTATTTTTAGATATGGCTGAAATATCAAAATTAACATCTTTAGAAAATGAAATTGATTTTGTAAATTTAGGAAACAGATTAAATTTTGACCAAAAATCAATACCTAAAAGCAACGTAGATTGAACAGTAGGTAAAACGTAGAATTTTAAAAGATGTAGCTGATTCTCAAAAGAAACTGGTAGTTCGATAAAACCTGAAGCCGATAGAATTTGGCCTCCAGCAGCAGTAAAATTAATAGATTTGTCACAGTTATGCAGAATATAACCGGCATCAATAAAAATTTGATGAAAATTATTACCAATAATAGATACGGCAGATCCAGAATCCAATAATCCGTATAGTTTATCGCCATTAACATTAATAGTAGCGTAAGGCCGTAGGTCATTAGAAGGTTTATTATTGATGATTGAAGCAACCGAATAACTTGAAAAATAAATTTTAATAGTATTTAGCCAATCATTCCAATCTTCTTTATTAAATTTGTCACTCATGTTGCCGCAACCATCAGAAGTTAGTTTTTTGAAGGATTTGAATGACAAACAGGACAATTCGGATATTTGACATCCTTCATGCCGCATTTGAAACAGATCGGAAAGCGATCTTGCGTGCACTCGTGAAGCGAGTGTTTGTCAGATCGGCAACGAGGACAAAACGAGGCTCCATTATTAGTTTTAACAGAAGCTACAACATGCTTAGTCTCTGGTTGAGCATTGCCTGGAATAGTTTTGGTATATTTACCGAAATTTTGATTTTTGTAATTATTTGATTCATAACGTCTGTTATTATTATTATTGAAGCTAGAATTATTAGTGTAATGGTTGTAATTAGGTCTGTAGTCTTTATTTAAATTTTGCTTACTAGTATAATTCGTTTCGTAGCGCTTGTTGTTATTGAAGTTAGAACTATATTTATTAAAATTAGAGCCATACTCTTTTTTAAATATTTTATTTTTACTAAAGTCAGTATCAGTAAAAGCTAAATCAGGAGCAAGAGTACTTTCTGAGACCTTAGGAGGCTCATGGAATTGAGAAGTCAAACTTTGAAACTTTTCATAATTGCGACAGACTGATTTCAAAGCTGAGATAGATTCAGTACTAGAAGGATTATTAGCTAAAACATTAGCGTAGCACGGCCGAATATTATGTAGTAATAATTTAAGTTGGTCTTTCTCTGGAATAGGATCGATCAGCCTTGAAAAAAGTTGAGTCATGATAGATAAGTAAATAACAATATTTTCAGACTCACCTTGAGTGCGACTATTTATTTCTTTAAGCAAGCGGTAATCATGGTCGAATAATGTAAAATCATCAATAAGCCGTTTTTCAATTTCATTCCAAGTTTTAAGCGAATCTTTACAACTGCGGAACCAATGCAAAGCTTTGCCCACGAAAAATTGAGAAGCATTATTTAAAAGTTTTTCATGAGATATGTTCCTAGCAGAACGATATTCATTTAGCTGTTGCAAAAATACACGGACGCAACTATTGCCATCAAATTTTGGAATTTTAGTATCTAAAAAATGATCACAAGAAACCACAATAGAAGTTGCAGAATTCTGAGGTTGAGGAGAACCTTGGGGTTCAGGTATATGATTTTTTAAAATCCTAAGTTTATTATAAAGCGCTAAAAAGTTGGCACTAACAGTTTTAAAAGGAACAGAAATTTCAGGATCGGCAGAGTTAATGCGTTTAAGCCTGTAGTAAAGGTGTGAAGCTAAAGCACGTGCACGTTCAAAAGGACTTAGTTCAAATTTTTCTTCTAAAGATTTTACACGCGACGAAAGCTCGTCAACAGATGCAGAAGCAGCAGCTAAATCTTCAGCAGATTCTAAGCCAGATTCTAAAATATCAATGCTAGGCAGTGATGGTACAATTTTAGCAATTTGCTTTTTAAGCTCAATGACGGTAGCAGCAGGTTCGACACCTCTAATTAGCACTTCATACGTAAGCTCATTTTTATTTAGTAAAAAATATTTAATAGTGTTAAAGGGTTGAGTTGTCATTGTAACAAAAGAAAATTAAATCAGTAGAATAAAGCAGGCAGGTATGCAAAATCAACTTTGTAACCAAGATTATGATTTATATTATGAAGGTAGAACACAAAATAAAATAATCACAGAAATATACTTAAAAAAACAGGTAGAAAAGAGAAAATAAATTAAAGTACCAATACCTGGAAGAAAGGCGCAGCTCACCATGCAGATCTTTACAATAGAATATAATACGTACGAATAGGTGATAGACAGAAAAAGAAATAAATATATTTAGGTGAAGGTAGAAATAAAAAATTGAAATCAAAAACCAAATGAAGTAATTACTGATAGATTCAAAACTACCAACTGATACGTTTACAGCAGATCACCCTAAAAGAAAAAAAATGTACGTACCAGCTCAGTAGAATCACCTTATCGCTTACACGGTTGAAGTAGTAGTACGCCGTAGTGCTAAAAAGTAAAAGGAATGAGTACCTCAGCAATAAGTAAAACTAGGAGAACGGAAATACCACGAAAAGGGCGCCACTGTGACGTTTAGGCGTCGCAGGTAGGTAGGTAGGGGTCAGTGAATTCGTTAAATTTTAAAGTTATTACCTTAAAACAATTATTTTCCGTTCTCCGGGCTTATTTCTTGCTGATTAGAATAAAAGTAATGACTGGCCTTAACAGGGGTGCAGCGGCGATCCAGTCACGAAGGTAGTCAGTCACTCAGGGGTATGTGGGTAGGGAGAAGGAATCTGAGCGACCTTTGTTCTAGTTTTAAAAGACTAGATTTGAACCTGGAATTCGCAGAAATTCCATGCATTAGGCTCGGTTAAATTACCTAAGCCCGTTGCACAATACACCAGAAGCGTTAAGGTCAGTCGTAGAAATTTTTACTATTAACACTACTGGCGGTACAACGAACTTAGATCGCATTCACATTTTTAAATGAGCTAAATATCTAGATAAATGCAATGACAACTCACCCCAGCGGGTTAAACACTGAATTTAAATTAAAACTTTTAATTAAGAAAATTAAATATTAAAATCAGCCACGCTAAAGTAATTACGGCGATTGTCCGTGAGAGTAAAAATGACGCGTGCGTAGTGAGCGCTTCCAGAATATCAATGTCACCTTGCGGTCACTCACAGCAAAGGACGCATACAGCCGAACCGGTTTCCTCAAACGGAGTTCCGCGCATGCAATAATTAGCTAGCTAAGAACCTTTTGCCACTGCGTTAATTTAATAAAGGGTTCGGTATTAAAATTGTAAGTAATTATATTTTGAGTTTAAATGAATAGTTGCATACTGATAAGTTATTTTTTAGTATAAGTTTAACTTTTTGATTATGTAAATAGAATTGTAAGTTTTATGATTTAAATTTATTAGGATTACTAGTAATGTCAAGTACAACGTTACAAGTCCACTGCTGGCCACGCACGACGGCCGCGGGAACCTGCTGGGCGGCGCCGGCGACTGGAACACGCATCTCGACCATCCAATGCCCTCCTGGGTACTGCCCAAACACTAACTGACGATCCTTACAACACCAACATACCCACGGCCAGGACGCACCCACACACTAAATAACCATACTTACGCTCTATAAACGTAGATGGTCTATAGATACCGACGGCGACTAAATAACCATATTTACGCTCTATGAATGTAACACCACTAAGTGCTGCAAAAAAATAGTCTATGGTCTATGGTTAATAGGAGCCGGCGACTGGAACACGCATTTCGACCATCCGCAGCCCTCCTGGGTACTGCCCAAACCACCCCAAACACTAAATAATCATATAAAAGCTGCAAAAAAAACCGTGTTCCAAGGAGCCGAGCCTCTGCACTTAGTACTTAGTGCACATGGCAAGACACAATCAAAGAGTTTGGAAAAACCGCGCTTCGCTTTATTCCTACTTCTCTGGACACAAAACTGACTATCTTTGTATATCGAGATGAGCCAAAAGTGACTTTAATGGAACGACAAATAGAAACAGATTTTTTTTTAATCATTCAAACTCTGGTCATTATGAAGTCTAATTATGGAATGGAAGGAAGAAAGTAAGCACAGGTAAGTGTAAGGAAGTAATCTCTGCCTACCCCTCCGGGTGAGAGGCGTGACTGTTTGTATTATGTAATTTTGTATTTATCAGAAAGCACCTTATTAAAAAGGAAAACTATTCCGCTATCTTGATTTCACACTATTTTGAAATCGTGCGCTAATCAAAATGGCAGTTTTTAAAACTCAAATTATTTGTTTGTACATAATAGTAATACTGTATTATAATGATATTTCATTGTTATCTTATGTAAATAGACTGATTAAATGTACTATGCACTGAAAATTACTTTTATTTCGTATATTTTTCAAATGCAGATGGGCACTCTAAGTTGACCATAAATTTCTACCTCTATGAAGTTGACACACGAAGTAATAATAAATGATGCACAGTCATAAAAATAAAAACATCAATTTGTTTCAATATTAACAGCTTTTATTTCAGTAATAATTTGAATGTAATCGCGAATGTATTAAAAAAAAAACAATAATCGAAAACGTCATAAAATCAAACTTTTGAAAGTCTTAGGTCATCAGGACAACACCAACAATTACAGTCATTTTTACGACCGCAATTTAATTTTGTTATGAGCTTACCGAAAAATCTCGTAAAAAATGACTTTAGTTTTACATAGCCGCGAGAATCTAAGAATGTATCCAGATCATATTTTAATTCTGTAATAGGCCTTCATGCGGTTAAATTCTTCGAGTAATGGGTGTTTGCTGAGATAGGCTTCCATGGCTTTAAAGCGAGGAGCCGATAAATCTCTGTGACGAGACAAACGGACCTCCAGAGTGTGCACCGAGAAGGACAAATCGGCGCTGAAAAAAACAGAAACAGATTAGAAACACTTTTGTTCTTCAAAGTGAAAGTCAAAGTAAGAATAATTTGTTTTTTTTTATTAGCATCAGATCAGAAGTTAACTAAGCTTTGCTTTAACCAAGGCTGGCTCTTGTCTCACACTAATGAAAAAGTATAAAATTTAATAATTTAAAGAGGCGATGAAATAATCGTACTAATACATATAATAGGTATATACAAAACATATACGTATAACCATAGATAGAAATAGGTAGATACAAAACCTATTATACATAACCACATAGTATAATATAAGAGTTTTCTTGAAAGAAACTTTTTTCATGTCTTTCCAAACTGAGTGTAGAGTTATAAGCCTTCGTTATAAGCTAACAAAAATTTTTCTCTGATAGTTTAAAATATTTTAACGAACCTCGTGGCGAAATAAGCAGCCTCCTTCTCTGGTGTGAGTATGAATTGGTTCGCCAGGTACCACAGCCTCTTCGCCTTGTACTCCGCATTCAACTGAAAGTTCAAACAGACATTTGAAAAATAATGTAAAAGTAAATACCACGGTTCTTCCTCTGTTTGACCCATTTGCAGGCTTAAAGCCCGAACCCATAGAGACACGCGTTCCGATATCTGAGTTTATATGCAGCCTGTCTCATATCAAGAGTGCGTAATTTGTGTTACACGCTGCATTTAAACTCGGAATCCGGATAACGTTTCTCAGCCTGCGCTTTCCCGCGTCTGTGGGTTTGCAACTTTTATCGCCCGATCATCCTAAAAGTCAGTAAATTTTTTTATTCGGAAGGTCCACGGATTATCTACGAAAATAGACTTTAAAACCATTATAACGCTCCGTACGGTATCTACCGCATGGCGTCATCTTTGAGAAGTTGTAATTTGTACGTATGTATGCACCGCAAGACGTAGTGTGGATTGGCCCCTCACCTGCTGGATTGAGCAGCACAGGGCCGATTGTCGTGGAGATCTTTGGAGGAAGCCTTTGTCCAGCAGTGAACGTCTTTCGGCTGAAATGATGATGACGAAGATGTTTTTGTACGTACAGTGTCGAATCTCTCCTGTACTAGCATCTGCCTGGCCAGCTGGCGGGACTTGAAGTCGTTGATGCACTGTTCGTGCACCAGCGTGGCTTCCTTGATGGTCAGCGGCTGCGATAGTCCGCGCGACACGCCGAACATCCGTGCGATGTATGGCTGAAGCGGATCCGCGTCTGCTTCCGTCTCGCGCTTCGCCATCTCCGCTAGCAGGCGTTGCTGTAAATATACCACAATCCGTGTTATCACAAAAAAGCTAAACAATCGTTGAGCGCATGCCTAAAAAACTTTCTATGAGGTATTTCATACAAAAATCTGTGGATTTCTTTTGCAATGTATGTTTTGGTTTCTAAGGGAAAAAATATTCTTTTCATGAGTAGAATCATACCCGCAAAGCCTCTTCAACCAGACTCATTTTCCCGCGGTAATAAGTAACCTG
Source organism: Teleiodes luculella (assembly GCA_948473455.1). Taxonomy (NCBI): domain Eukaryota; kingdom Metazoa; phylum Arthropoda; class Insecta; order Lepidoptera; family Gelechiidae; genus Teleiodes; species Teleiodes luculella. The sequence goes on from OX419602.1 coordinate 3,582,340, forward strand.
ATTAAGTCTTAGTGATAATCGTACATTCAGGAACAGCACATTTCCATCCAATTTGATAGAGTAGTTTTTGCGTGATCAAAGTGTGTTTTTTGGCTTATAATTTGGTGACATCAATAAAAATATGTATATTTCTTTGCAGAATCAAACGAACCTGCTCGAAATATCCTCTCTGTGCTTCTATGTTCCTTTCAGTGTTGAACAGAGACACATAGAGTGTTGGCTCTGTCAGCTCCTTGTATCGAAGAGCGAGATAGTTGTTGACATCCGTTTCATACTCTCTCACGTGCTTAGTAGTTCTGTTTTCCCAATCCATATTGCGGCAGAGACCCATGTAGATGTCCAGAGGTCGGGGAGTTTCGGCGCAAGGGTCAGCCTAGAAAAATCATGACGAGAATTTTAAAATCCTACGGTTTTATTTTGACACATCAAACACTCAATGGTTTTGAGCAATTTACTGAAATAAACTTTTCTCTAAAACGAAACTCATCTCTTAATCTAGCTCAACTGAAGCCACTCTGAAGGACCGAGACTTCTTCTTTGTTATGGAGACGTTGCCATAATCGCCACGCTTGGCAGGTGGGTTAGAGATCTCATTTGTTTGTTTGTTTGTTTTTATTGTATAATGTATTTTATTGTTGCTAAGTAGAGTAGGTAAAGAACCATTCACTGATCTCTCGGGTTATGGTTCTTTATTTGCATCGTAGGGCACCTTTTTGTGCAGATAGGCCAAGTTCTAAACTTTGCACCACCAGTATTCTAGAAAATGCGAATTTGTCAACTTACTATGTATCCCGAAGTCTTATCGGGGTAGAAGAGGATCTTTCCTGCTGTCTCAGCCAGATTTGGCTTGATGTAGCTTCTGGTATCGTTCGTAATAAAATTGTACTCGTAATGGTTCAACAATTCTATGGTATTTTTCGAGATGTGAAAGATTCTCTTCCAAATGTCGTCCTTGGCGGGTTTATCGTAGTTTCTTTTGTAGATTTCTGTTACATTTAGCAGACGGCGCTTTGGTTCTAGTTTAGTGCCCTCAGCGTATTCTATATGACGGGATAAAAGTCTGAAAGTGTTGGAAGATAAGTTATGAAATACATTATTCAGTACACATTCTACACTTATATACATTTTAAAGTTTAGTAAAATCGTACTGTCTGTAGTCACTCAATTTTCATTATAATTTTTAGATTCTTTAGTTTTTTTCTATTCTATTTTGTATCAAGTCTCATTATGACATAATTAATTACTTGTACCTTTCAGTTTAATGTCCTTCAATTACTACAAGCAAATCGTGTGAATATTTAGGGCTAGCTGATCTATTATATTTTTTTCCTATTCCTGTGTTAGAAAAACTTACAAGTCAGCCCTTTCCATATAGAACTCCTCAAAGGTGAGTGGTGTGCAGACAACCTTCTCCAGCTGGTCCAGTCGAGCGTACCACTTGAATTCTAGTGTGCGGTCTCCCTCAATGCTTTGCGGAGGAGCTTCCATTGAATACACGTGCTCTGTAATATAGTATATAGTTCAATGGCGGTGGCCAAGTGGCTAGGGCTGTTGACATCCATTCATAAGTTCGCGGATTCAAGCCTCGGTACGTATCAATGTGTTTTCGATTTTTGAATTCATTATGTACGTCTATTCGACGCTCTTATGGTGAAGGAAAACACCGTGAGGAAAGCTGCACACACCTGCGAAGTAATTTGAAAGGTTGTGTGTGAAGTTCACCAACCCGCACTGGGTTAGCGTAGTCAATAGTCAACTAAGGCCTATTTACCCTGATCTCAGGGTAGGCTCGAGCCTCGGTAGGGACATAATGTATGAGCTGTTAACGAATCATGTCATGCAAGTGACAAGAGTGCTACTCTTAAATTGAAGAAGGAGAATCATGTCATGTGGTGGGAAAATTAAAAACTTTTATGTTCCCTTTTAAAAGACCTTTACGATCGCTGATGCTTGAAACTCTCAAAACGACTTTCCCTTTGTGATCCAAATTGCAGACTTCAACAACGCAACGTCGCCATTTATCCCCACGATAGTCAGGCAGTTCTGTTGGTTACACAAATGACTGTTGCTTTTTATTCTTTGTATCTTAAGTTTACCTCCTTTATAGTCTTTTCGAATAATCTATCACATTTTCGAAAAATACATGTTTGGTTGGAGTTGGTTCTATTCTAAGCTGGGAATTGGTTCGGACCCAAAATCTGACCGAGAAACGAATTCTTTGATCGGCAGCTAGCTTACTATAATACTATTATTCGTGGTTAGTCCAGAGATTTTCAAACAAAAGCAAACTTACTTAACAAATTATCTGGTCGGCCTGTATCAAATAACTCCTTAATTTCTTTTTTCTTATGGTCAATCCTTACATAGTTCATTTTGTCGTCTCTATTGGAATAATATTCATGACTGAAAAAAGAAAATCGTAAAATATAAACAAAATTGGATGTAAATAATAAACACTCCACCACAAGATCACAAGACTACAAGAGGCAGAGGTCGCCCACCGGAAAGATGGGTCAATGACATTCGGGGACCCGCTGGTGGATGCAAGTGGCAGGGGATAGAACGTCGTGGAGGGCTTTGGAGGAGGTCTATGTCCGAAGACGGACGATGGAAGGGCTGGGATGATGATGATGATGATGATAAATAAACACTCATTATTTCAAAGAGGGAGAAAGATTTACCTTGCTACTGTGTGTGTGCTACGTGAGTCTAACGATCAACAATATAAAAAAACTTGTTAAAGATTAGCTTATTTACAAAATTACCACATGACGTCAATCACTAAAACGAACTCACGTGATAAGAGGCTTAGTGAGCGCATAGTCCTCAAACAAGGCAACCCTTTTTACAATGCCAGATGTCTGGGAGTAGCGCGAAAATTTCTCCAATAATACTTTCTTGTAGTGCACCGTTTTGTGGCAACCAGGATATCGCTGCTCGAAGTCTGCAACGTAAAGTCTACTAAGCAATATTTGCCGTGATAAAAAAATGAAATTTCGTAGTTATAATAATGTAACCTGCAAAAACATTGATACGACACTGATATTGTACTCGTGTGGCGGGGTGGAAGGAACAAACGCTCCCTCGGTCGACAATTACCTGCAGCAGTGATTTCTAATTTCTCCACCCAGCTTTCAGGCATATCCAGATGCTTTTCAGTATCAAATGCTGTCTTCTTGTCATTAAGGTCAACTCCTACAAGTTGTCTTCGATGATGCGGCTCGCCTGGAAGCAGATGTTCCCACAATTTCAAATTACTCAAATCGTAACTTAAATGGCTCAGATTCTGCCACACTATTTTCTTAGGCTCCTCTTCTTCTTCAACATTTTCTTCCTCTACTTTTGCTTCTTCCTCCTTTTTTTTCTTTTTTTTCTTTTTCTTCTTCCCGCCGGCGGCTTCCTCTTCTTCTTTTTCTTTAGCTAACCTCTCTCTTTCTTCTTTAACCTTTTTCTTTAAATCTCCTATTTCCTCTTGGACTCCTTCACTTTTCTTTATTTTCTCTTCTTGTTCATCTTTTATCTTTTGTTTAGCTTTTTCAGCCTGAAGTTCTTCATCTTTTGCTTCTTTTCTTTCTCTAACGAAAGGTAAAATATACTAAATTACTATAAGACTATAAAATCTATCTATCTTCTATCTTCTCTTCTATTATATTATAATAAAACGGCGTGTATGTATATTGATTTGTTTTTCAAAATACTGATTATAGGTGTTTAAGGGAGTGTAGCTAAACACAAAAATACAAGTTTTGAAAAAAATGCCAGTCTGTCTGTATGTCTGTTTGTACACGCAAATATCTGGGACTACTAAATGCATTTTAATGAAATACATTTACAATAATATAGCTTATATATCAGAATAACACATAGGCTACTTTTAACCGTGGGAAAATACTTCTTTCCCACGGAAAAACCTGTTAATGCGGGCAGAACCGCGGTGCGGAAAGCTAATAGAAACTAAAATAAAAAGCTTACCTACTTAGTTTATTTTAAATTCACATTTTAAAATGTTCTGCATTTTTTTCCAAAATGTGATTTAATTAAAAACTTTAAAATATGATCACAAAAACGTACATTTCTTTCTTTTTCTCATCTTCTACTAATTTTTCTTTGTATTCTACCCTTTTCTTTGCTTCCTCTTCGGCTTTTGCTTTTTTCTCTATATCCCGCTCCTCTCTTTCTGCTGCATCCTTTAACTCCTTTTCGAGAAATTCTTCTGGTTCCCATTCATCTTCTTCCAACGGCCTTAACGCTTGAAGATTGGCCTGAAAAATTGCAATATTACGATCTTCTTTTTAAGTTACACTAATCTCATAGATAGACAAAAAAATTGAATTCGTAATTACCCCTATTTATGGGTACTAATTGTAGGTATATTTTCCGGATCAAAATTTCGTTTAATAAATTGTCAAGTTCAGGTAACAACGCCCGTACCCGCCGGCGGCGGTGCGCCCATAACAAAATTGATAATCAGAGACAGAGCCCCTCAGGCATCTTCCCCTTCACGATGTTTTTCAGTATCGACGCTCTAGGCCGTGGTCTGAGGTTCCCTCGAGCCGCCGCTAGACGCGTTGGTGTATGACTTTTTTTGGGGTAGAGTCTTCCACTCCCCCGCAAGTCCGGTGAAGCTTGATTGGTCGTACTTTTTAGACACAAGCATAGGTCAATTAAAAAAAAAGGCTTTTTACCGTATTTTTTTATTTTCTAGAGAAAACTTGAATGACGTACATAATAATTCTCGTGATTGTAGATGCTGTCGATCTGTTGGTAGTTGGGGCAGTCCAAGGGATATGCGTTGCCCTCAGCCGGTTCTATGAAAAATGGTTTCTCGATGCCCATGGGCCCTGGCAGAATCAGAACCCAGGCGTGGGTACGCCAGCCGTCAATTTCATCCTTTGGTGGCAGCTCTAGTTCCTTTAAAAGAAATCAACTTTATTTATCATAACGGGATTTTACATCATTAGATACATACTTTCCCTCTTTCACGTCTAAACTACTGAATGGATTTTTATTAAACTTAGAATGGAGATAATCTGTATAGATGAAGCTACTTATCTTTGAATTGAAAAGCGGCGCTAATAGCTAAATTAAATTATATTTCAAGCAATCGCTCCAGTTTTTCTATGTCATTTCAGTATAGCGGCTTCAGTTCTTGACCATTTCATTGTTATGTTGGTACCTTTTCCCACGGGAAAGGTACTTCATCAGCAGATAGTGGGTTATAAACGAAACAATGTGATGGTGGTCCACCTTAATTTTAAGCTGTCTTTCGGCCTCTAGGCGGTCTATTTCGTCCTGGATTTTCTGTTCGGCGCGGTCCTCCATCATCTTCACGTACTTTGAGGTGAAATCCGGCAGCGGCACCAGCTTGTAGCGAGGCTCTTCCGTTGGCGCGGTCACTTCTTCCACCACCTGGATTTTGATAAAATAACTGTTGGCAGCCTCCGTGGCCAAGTGGTCGGACACTCGATCAAAAGTTCTGGGCGCGAATCCCATTGGGGCAATCATCGAACCATAGAGCAGAAAAAGAAAATGTTATCTTAATGCGTCAACAAATACCACTTTGTAAGACTTTGCCCAGTTTAGTTAAGACATTGCAGGCAGACATTGAATCACTAGATTGTCCGAATAAGAAATATGATTCCGTGCTTCCGTGCGGAAGACACTTAATGCAGTTGGTCCCATGGTCGCACATGTCAGAAACTTTAGGCGACTTAATAATTATGATACCAGAGTGCCGAGTGCAAGTTTTGCAATCAAAGTAAAAGCGCTCGATATCGACAGCGTAAACGCGATTTTGTATGGAATTGAAACTACGCCAATCGCTGAACTAAAATTTCTCCATACTAAATGCACGTTTACGTTGTAGTTATCGAGCGCGTTTCGTGAGTAAAAACTCGCACTTGGCACTCTGGGTTGGTGAGGTACGTTAACCTCTAATAATATAATATATATTAGAAGTTAACTGTCTGTTATCTGTCTTGTCAGATATCATGTTACGCAAGCTGGGATAACGTGGGGGTTTAAGCTTACCTCGCTTTCATCAGGCAGTTCAGGACATATGGCCCGGTAGCGGAGGTTGAGGCAAATATCCCGTTTGGCGCAGCCGACGACAACATAGGCATCATAAGTGGCGCCTGCCAACCACGCAACGAGCACGTGCGCGATCTCGAAGGGGTTGCCAGCTCGCCTGACCAGCGCGGTGTACGGAGAATATATGCGGTTGGGCTGCGGAGAGAGAAGAACCAATAAATTAATCAGAATAAATGAGTTCTTGCGGTACAAATGAAGAAACTATGTACACATACAATAATTTTGCATTAGGAGCGGGTGTCGCTTCATCATCATCATCATTTCAGCCGAAAGACTGCTTTTAATTCGATTACAGTAGGGTGCGCATCAAAATATCAAATTAAATGTTTTTAGTAAGCGCCATCTTTGTAGGCGACATGGTATAAATTTGTACCCAATAAGTACAAAGAATGCACAAGGGTTTCGAGACAACAAGAACATCCAATACAGAGCCCTACTCACGGAATATACTATTCCAATTGTTTCAATAGACAGCCGATAGGTGGCTCTAACTCTGGTTATACCTTTGTTAGGTGAACTTAATCTGATCGTATTTATTTACAATAAAATAAAAATTGTAAGTACGGTAAGCAGCGTATACAGCTGGACATGTTGACTTTGTGAGCGCCCGTATTCCGTAGCGATAAGGGTGAATTTCATAGTGCGAATGTTCAACCGCATGTGCTGGTTTCTGTACCAATAATTGATTCAAATTATTTTGTTTCATTTATCAGCGCTCTCGTCCGGTGTACGTAAGTTAGTCTTAACTCTACATTATTTTAAAAAATGTAGATAAATTATCTGGTACATAATTATACTTATATTAGCTTCTCATTAGTTAATGGTTCACTTATTTGATGAGCTGTTCAAATCATATTGAATTATCAATCAGATAAAATATTAACCCTATTATGAAGGCAACAGATTAAAATCAACTTTCCAATTAACTTCCGGATGAAAATTAAATATTACAGACTTCAGTCCGGGCGGAATAATTCATCCAACATTAATAAACCTTGCGAGCTTTGTTTTAAACTTGTGAACGAACTCCTACGATTGTTTTTCTCTGAAATCACAGCCGATCCGTTGTTGCACGGGCGGGGTAGCTTACGTACTGTGTTAACGACCCCCGGTGTGGCCAGATTATCAGTTTACAAAAAGAAATTAAAGCACGACCAGAAAAATGGAAAATTACGGAAAACTTTAACTTATTTTATAGTAACTTGGTTGTTTTAAAAATATAATTTCTTACATGTTTAAAACTTAGGTACTTATAAGAAGAAAGAAATAAATAGTTAAAACTCAATGAGCAATTCTGGGTGGTTACATTTCATGAAATTTGTATGTATATTTTTTTGTGGAATGTTTGTTCAGTAGAATAGAAAGTCTCAGGGTGGACAGTAAGATCAAACTAAAAATATTAGTTTTTTGTCGTTCATTAATTCACCAAATATTATAGTAGGTACCTATTTTACTACACAATGGGGCTGGCAACTCCAACCTCACTTAACTATAGAGTCCAAAGTTGAGTGAAAACAAAGTCCGCCTCAACTTTTGCCACTTGCAACTTTCACTCTCGCGAACCAACTTTACACCACTCTCGCTATCTGCCACATTCACCCTTTTATTCATCCTACAGTTTTATTTGTTGCTATTTAAATTATTTACAAAGATTTTTTAATCCACTACTTACAAACAAAGTGTCGTGAATTATTTTAATTGTTGAAATTTTTTTTTTAAAGTCGGTTTTTGCTTCGAGTTTTTCTATTGAATCTGTTGTTGAAAATTAAATATTTATTGATAACACAAATATGATTTGAACGCCTCTGAGGTTTCCCCAATGACCATGACTTATATTATCATGCATTATATAAAAATATATTTTAAACACACCCGCACTCGCAGAGCCAGTTTATCCGTACCTCCATATTGCTACGCTTGCTACGGCGTAGCTGCAGTCGTAGCAGAGTGCTACGAAACTTAGTTGCTTTGTTGCAAATGCAATGCAGTAATATAAAATCATATTTATATTCACGTGATATTGTGTTTTTTTACTTATACCTATGAAAATAAATATCATGTTTGCTGATTACGCAGAGACTTTTCTTTTTTATTTAACAGGGTTGCCAGGACAAGTTCTGCACGAAAGATTTTAATAAACAGTTATGGTAGTAAAATGGACATTGTACTTTTACCCTCGTAAGATAAGTTAATCACAATTTTACTACCAGAATATTTTCCAACAAGAAATTGTAGATGCTAGATAAAGTTAACGGAAGAAAGTTAAAAACCAGCTTTGATATTCAGCTCGATAGCCAGCCCGCAAGAGTCCAAGCCTGCTGCATTCCCGCCGCAGTAGCTTCCAGCTCCTGCAATATTCCTGCTGGAGAATGGCCACCGCAGGGGGGGTGAGGCAGAGGGCGGGGGGAGCGGGGAAGGGGGGTGGGAGCGGGGAAATTAGACCGTGGCACGTCGCGCTTTCAACGCGCTTGACCAAGCGTTATTCGGCTGCCGGCAAGACGGTAGGGATGGGACAGGACTTTTACTAAATTTTAATTACTATCCAAAAATAATTTTCGAGAAATGGCTTTTCATTTGTTTTTGAGTAATACTCGTATTAAGAATAAAATTTGCTCTAGTAATAGTATTCGGCATTGCTATTATATTTTTTTAAGAATATGATATTTTCCCAGCCAAGCATAGGTATTTCCGTCTTCATGATGTTATCTATCACTTTGCCAATTATATATGGCTTAGACGCGAAGTGTAACTGACAGGCACAGAGTAAGGAAGACATTATTTTTTACTTACAGGATTTAATCGGATAACAGTAGACGAGCGTGATTAACTGGCAGTATGATAGGCATGTGGTAAATGCAAGGATCATAAAAATACTACCGTACTAGTACTTATAAATTCCTTCAACTACAATTTGAGCTTGTGATAAAATGTTATCATTTTGTTTTATACTCTAATTATGACACTGATCTGTGTATCGTATCGTGTTTTCGTTTAAATACGAAAGTATGGATTTTTATCATTTTGACAGAAAAAATTGTGAGTTATGCTGCCTACTTTTTACCGAGGGATAGTTTCGTTCTTTCAGGAAATTTGAAATCAATAAATTGTAGCCATTCATTTCTTCGAAGTGTAATCAACATAATATTTGTAAAGCCTTCAATATTTTATTTTTCAGTTCATGAAATTTTATTTCTCCAACCAGTTCTATATAGACACTTTAGTTTATCTTAATCAGTTCATTGCTTCGAGATAAACGATGATGCGTCAAAATCCGAACCAACACTATCCGAAAGCATGTGCTACTAGTGACGTGCATCTCGCTATCGATATTCGCCATTCTCGCAGGAGATATCGATTCGGGGCCACGCCTTGTGATGTTAGTCCACGCGTATTAATTGGACGCGCTGTGACTGTATATCGACTGTCGATAATCTAGTTGTGGATAATCACTGCGTTTGAGCACATCCGAAACTAATATTGGTATAAATTATTACGATTTCAAACGGTAGGTATATTAATGTTGGTGACTGAAATTTTTATAATTCAAATAAAATGGTCAGTTTAAACCTACTCTACTCATAGATGACAAACAGTACTAATGTTTAAAATAGAGTAGAACAAACAATTTTATTACTTTTCCAACAGTCTGTTAACGGGTTAGAGTAATGCTCATTGGTTTATATTTTCGCTAGTAGAATTTATCATACTAATATTTTAAAGAGGAAAGATTTGTATTTTTGTGTGTGTGTGTGTATGTTTGTAATAAATAAACTCAAAAACTACTAAACTGACTTTAAAAATTCTTTCACCAATATAAAGCTACGTTTACCTTGAGTAACATAGGCTACCTTTTACCGCGGGAAAATGCCTCATTCCCACGGGAAAAACTGTTACCGCGGGCGGAGTCGCGGTGGAACGCTACTATAAACTAAAGTAAAACTTTTAATTCCAGTGGTAACGATATTTGTTTGTATTCCTCTGCACTATGTTCCAGATACGTGTTAAAAGTCACTCGTCTTAGAAAGTTTTTAAACAAACAAAGCATTTAAAGCTGTAACTGTTAAGTTTTAAAAAGAGTTTTCGATAACTCACAGGAAGCCCAAACTAAAACCACCTAAGCAAAGCCATTGGATTTCATCATCATGTTCCGCGTACTGCGAAAAGGCAAACTGTATATTATTTTCCTTTTGTAAAACAAGTTGCAAATATTTTTATTCTGAAAACAAAGAAGTTTAAGCAGAGTTTGAAAATAACAACCAAGGGCTTTTTAAAGTCTAAGAAGCAAGTTTGCCCGGAGTGCATACCTAGCTTAAATTATGCAATATCAGCATTCATCGACAAAAGCTCAGCGCGGAGTGGCTCCAAGAACGGCAGTCCGCGCGAGTGATTTGCGCCACCCGCCGCCGTCGCCGCGCTCGCGACGCGGGCTAGTGATGTGCCACGATGCACCCTATAAATTTATCGATATCGATAAATTCATTTGTTTGTTTTATTTGAGAGGGTTTCGCGTTCGATAGCTATCACAAAAAAGTAAATCAATGTTTTTTTTTTGTATCTTTGTTAGAATTTAAATTGATAGGTTATGGATATCGCGTATTAATGATTGAAACAGTTCCGTAAGTGTAATGAAAACTTAAATGCTACTAAGAAAACGCGATCGGTGTGAGACGTTATAGGAACATGTCAATATTGTGTTAATACGTGTCCTTCCAGCGGGGAGCCTTAGCAAACAAAGGAGTGTTTATGTCGCGGCGCCGCCCTCCCGCGGCTGGCGGGGTTGCCGGCGCCTCGGCAGCACGAGGCGACAAAGACTAGCGAGCGACGACCGCGGACCCGAGGATCGATATCTCGAGATCTCGGCCTACGCGCGCCGGCCATTTGCCTACCTCGACGCCTCAGGCGCGTGTGTACATAACCCACCACCCCCTGCCTCCCCGCCCGATGCCCGATACACCCCCGCAGATTACCGCCTACAAAGCAAACTTCATTGGTACGTGCATGCAATATGCGCAAGGAGCCCGAATTGCGCCTCGGACCGCCGCCCGGTCAGATTGCTTTGATATTCAACCCGGCTATATACTCTCTCTGAAGCTAAAGGCTTCGTCGAACACAACCCCGGTTATATACCGCTGTATATTCCCGTATTCTCATGCACCGCCGCCTCCTCAACGTTAATTACTGAAGATCCCGCGCAAGGCGAAGACAGGAATTATCTATATTATCTGACGTGGACGTTCAAAATAAACGTCACAATCGATCTAGGTGGGAAACAAATCCATTTGGACGCAGAAGAAACAAAAACAAAACTTTGTCTAAAGTTTTATGTCCAGCATTCGCACTGAATCACGAATTCATGTACACACTCTTGATCTAATCCAATCCACCTACGAAATAATCGAACACCAAAATGTTCTTCTCTGACATTGTATACATAAACATAACAGATAATTGCTTTATACATACATATATAGTTATATCTATGACTGCACTAGGGCTTTTCCTGTGAAAAAAATGTTGCCGTAATACCCAAACATGGCAAGCGGTTGGGGATCACAGTTGATGTTGATTTTACAGAGACTACTATTTTTTTTACATATGCTCTTAGAAACTTTGGCATGCGTATTAAATACACCTACATACTCAATCAGATGTAGATAGTTTATACAAATACAACTATAGCTAGCGAGGACAAGTTTTCGAGAGCAAAACTGCAAACTTCCGCCCTCTGTCCTCGGCAAAAGAGGGAAAGTTGGCATCTGCATATATTGGCCTCCTCCCGATCTTCAGTCGGAAGTTTCAGCGAGTCAAATGCAGAGAACTTTGTTTTGTAGTGGGTGGTACATGTTTGTATAAATGATTATAATAAATGAACGGCATCATTAGGCATATTAACAAGACAAGTTTGTAATAAGTAGGTAATGACTTGCGTTTCGACAAAAGTTAAAACCAAGAGTTATTCAGAAAATGTAATCTCAAATTTGATTTGACCCTCCAACAAATTATATCAATTCATTATGGCAAGTGCCTATATCATAAAATTCAATTAATTCCTGTGCTCATTATTTCTCGCTAACGAGGAAACTCGTAAATTAATTGCATGAATACATAATACATGCAGATGTAGATAATTATATATTATAATATGTTTAAAAATAATATAGTCGTAATACCTACATACTACATAATATCATGCATTCTCAGCCGAAACCGCCACCTAAAATATAAGTTTACTGTGAACATTAAAGTAAAACAATGCATGCATATTCCTTTTAGTTAAATATTCTCTCCGAAAGCCGAAATTCTTAAAATCGTCAAAATTTTTCATCAAAAAGAAATGTAACAACAGTAAGTTGAAACAAGTCAAACCGAAGATGTTATATTACTCAATAAAATACCAAACAAACTTTGCCACTACCCTTTGCCACTACTATTGGAGTTACGGGAAGTGAAATGACAATATTCGAGATATGTGCGAGTTGTCTCTCGTATCGCGTGTCCTCCCAAGGTTTTCATTTTTCCAGTGATAAATTTTCCGTGGTAAAAAGTAATCTCAAAACAAGTGCTAAAACACGCGTCGCCAAAAGCAAACACGACGTTGACGAGTTGACGTCCGGTTTGGATTATTAAATGCTAGCTAGAATGAATCATTAGAATTTTGAATACCATAAAGGTTTCCTGTACGTGAAAGCGTAGCACACAAAGTTTCTTGCGAATTTCTGTTTAGTAGTGATATGTAGGTATATGCATCGCGCAGCTGGTAATTTTATTCACAATTATTAAGGTTTTGCATGCGGTCACAGAATATAATATTAGTACTGGCGTAATACTGGTAGTGGTGATGCTTACTTGATTCGTTAATTTTGCGATAATGGCGTAGGTCAATTTAATTATGGCTGACTTTACAAACTTCACATCACTTTTGGTTAGTTAGTATATTCACACATGACATTATTATTGATTTTGATTTTGTTACGTATTTATTTAGGTTTTAACATACTGACCTAAATGTTTAAAAAGCCACAAAGACTTACAGAATAGTGATGTGAAGTGCCACCATACCTGCCCCCGTAACATGCAGTGCCATGAAAAAAGTTTGTCGCACATTTAACTATCAAAAAACCCACCATATTGAAATATCCTCCAATCCAATAGGATAAGAGAATACGCACGACAAAATTATATCTGTCACGCGTGGACCGGCCATGTTAGAGGGGCTGTTTGACCGTTTACTCTACTAGAGAGAGGTATGGCGATGCCAAAATCGTTCTCATTAGTACAACAAAAGGATCGCTTTGTATCGATCAATATGTCCCCAAATTATAATCAAGTTGCGATTAATGTTTGTTGCACACGGTAACGAAGTGTAATCAAGTATCGATAATAATGAAGAGATGAAAAAACTGAAAAATTATTGACACCAATGCATATCAACACAAATATTTAATTTTAACTTTAGTACTTTCAGCTGTGCCTAGATGGAATTAAAAAGTGTTCACAAAATTATTCAATTGTATTACAAAAACACAGACACACTATAATAATACATAAATTGATGTCTTATTGCTAAAGTTTTCTTCTAGGCAACCTTAGAGAACAATGATTAAGTTAAAATCGTTTAGTAAATATCTGATTAAATAAATAAGAATAGAATTTATTGTAATAACAAACAAAATAATCTCCCCACATTGATAAAAAATATTATTATTATTTTTTTTCCGGAATATTTCCTCTAAGGTTGCGGTAAAAAGTTTGGGAGACAGTGGGTCACCCTGCTTGACCCCCTTTTGAATTGGAAATGATGGTCCAGGTATTTGCAAACTGACGGCAGCACTACTGTTGCTATATATATTCTTTATCAACTGTATGTAGGTTTCGGGTATATTTTGGTTATGTAAGGCTTTGTATATTGAACTGTGGGTAAGACTGTCGAAAGCTTTTGAATAGTCAACAAAAGCTAAATACAATGGAAGGTGGAATTCATGGTATTTCTCAATTATCTGGTTTAAGGCGTGAAGGTGGTCAGTAGTGGAGAGCCCTGGCCGAAAACCTGCCTGCTCTGGGGGTTGTTCTCTATCGAGCAGACCAGATATACGGCGTTCAATTATTTTTATGAAAGCTTTGTACAAATGAGAAACAAGACTTATTGGTCTGTAATTACCGATATCTGATCTGTCGCCTTTCTTGAAGAGAAGTTTAATCTCCGCATGGCAGAATTTTTCAGGGAACTTTCCTGTGTGTAAAATTGAGTTGAATAATTTTGTAACATGTTGAATCAGTGCTGGCTCTCCGACTCTTAAGGATTCTGTTGAGATACCATCGTGTCCGGGGCTCTTATTGTATTTCATTTGTCTAATAGCAAATTGGACTTCAAGTTCCGTGATAAGTGGAATCTCCTCCGGACATGAGTATTCAGTTTCAGCTTGGGAAAATAGAGGCGTTATCGTTGGCGAAGCGAGATTAACTAATCTTCGCTTCGCGGACGATATTGTCCTCTTCTCCTCGACGGCTACTGAGCTTCAACAAATGTTGCAAGAGCTGAGCAAAGAGAGCCTTGAGGTTGGTTTGAGGATGAATATGTCAAAGACCAAGCTCATGTCGAATCGCGCCGAGCAAGTAGTAGAAGTGGATGGGGAAAGAATAGCATATGTCCGTGAGTACCTTTACCTAGGCCAAGTAGTCTCTTTCCAGAGCAGACAAGATAAGGAAGTCGAAAGACGAACTGAAAATGCCTGGAAGAGCTACTGGGCCATGAAAGATCTAGTTAAAGGTAAACTGCCGTTATCACTGAAACGAAAACTCATGGATATGTGCATCTTACCCATCCTTACCTACGGTGCACAGACTTGGGCTTTGACTGACATCCAAAAAACCAAACTCAAGGTTTGCCAGCGAAATATGGAGCGTAGCATACTTGGTGTAAGATTAATTGACCGAGTTAGAAATACGACGCTGCGCTCCAAGACACAAATAATCGATGTGGCTCAGAAAGCTGCCCACTTAAAGTGGGACTGGGCAGGCCACGTCACCCGTATGCCGATTGAACTCTGGGCCAAAAGAACTAACCATTGGGTGCCTCAAAATGCAAAAAGGTGTCGTGGTCGGCCCCGCAAGAGGTGGCGAGACGAGCTGGATGCGTACTCTGGGGAGTGGGAGAGCATAGCTCGGGATAGGGAAAAGTGGAAGGAGATGAGAGAGGCCTTTGCCCTGCAGTGGGACAGTACGGGCTAGAAAAAAAAAAAAAAAAAAAAAAAATTATTTTTTTTAAAAAATTAGACGTTTCGCATTCCAAATATTATTTTCGCAAACGAAAACGAAAACCACCCTCAAAAAACCATCGCTGTTGACTGTAATATAATTGCCATGATTCGTTTCCACTGTGTCCCACGTCGTTCCACGATAATGACGTAGCGACTGACACAGCACGGTCCGTCGTATTTCAATAAAGGCGCGACATCTTTAATCTGGCCGGATCGGGTAGGGGCATAACATAAATCTTGCAGGAGCGGGCGACGGGTGAGTTTTGAATCATTTAGCGGCGCCCGCGACTTCCGTCCGGCACGTGCTCTCCCCTCCCCTCAACCCCCCCTCAGCCCCGCGCGCCCGCTGCGTCTGTCTTGTCGAGACAAAGGGGAAATAGGGTTGGGGTGTTTCGGGATATGTCGATGAAATTTTGTGGCAGGCAGGAATTTTATTTTTATGCACAATAATTTTAAAACGGAGTATTTACTGTCTCGTATAAGTTCAAAAAAGTATTTTTTAACCCTAACAGATTTCAAAAAGAAAGGGAATGAAATATCTGTTCAAAATGTTTTAGCAAATTTAAGCCTAACTGTTCGATTGTGTGGTTTATTAATTCAACTAAATTAGAACACTACTCTGCCACAACTTTAAAAATTCTCAATCAAATTCAGTTTGGAAGAAACAAGCAGCGTCCTTATTTTTTGAAATTACGGTAATTTACTGACATGTTTGTTATATAAATGATGTCTATTACGAAATTCAAAATCCCGTCTATGCTGTAGGTAAATACACATTTTTTCATTTTGGATTAGTTTACTTATGTATCCCATTTAAAATTATGTGACGAAATAAACATAAGAATAAAATGGATTACTTTTAACTCAAGATCGTTCAAGCAATGATAAATGCCAATTGCCCAGTAATAGATTTTCTAAAACTGGCAGTTTATGAGTTGAATTGAAAGTCATATCATAAGGCATAGAAATTGATTCGATGCTAAAAATAAACTTCATAATTTGAACATCGACACCCACCAACCCTGGCTGAATCATTCCCAGCCCTAGGGCACGACGTCCGAGCCGCCTCTAATTTGAATTCACGGAGTCTCCGCGACGCGTCCGCCGCGCCGGCCGCGCCCGACTTAATGAATCGCGGGGGGAGGGAGCTAGGGGGCGATCGGACGGCCACCGCATCCTCCGCGCGGATAAGTGACGCCCGTGTTGCTCCGTGTACATACCGCCTTATATACCAGCACATAGCGACCGGCCTCTCCACCTACGTAACGCTCGCCAAATTTATGTCCCGCACATGTCTCGAGACCGCGGCGTACCTTTAGAGGGATTTTGCGTGTTTACGTACAAAAGGGGGCACCGGCGATATTCGAGACGGAATTTCGAGACCCTTATTGATGAGCTAGTTGGGTTTCGTTAATTCGCTCGGGTCGCGTTCGGACACATAAAATATTTACTCCGACGTATCAGAAACTAAAGTGTCCATTTCGGACACAAAGGACTTGAAGCTTTGGTGTAATTATTTGAGAGAGTCCGTTCATTATAACTGAGTATCTTCTTGTCAATATTCTCTGTATGCGAGTCTCCTTGATGCCTAAAGGATTAGGTAATGATGCAAATAGGCGCCCCCAAACGGTTGGATCCGAACCGTTGGCGGCCCGAAGCCCCAAGCTACACGAATGGGTGCTTTGTTCCGATTTGAGGGTAAACAAAAACGTGGCATAACTTAGATGGAATAACAGGAAACCTACTAAGAGTAAAGGTTTAATCTAAGGCTGTGCTCGGGCTTTAGGCATCGGTGATTGAACCCAATCATACTCATAACTGAATGAATATAATACAATGACTGAACAGATATACATACATACATGTACAATTTTATAGGACAATACGTATTCCAATTAAGTGACAAAAAGTAAATTAACTAAAAACATATGTGTCACACTAATATCAGGGTAGGCTCGAGCCCCTCGGTGGAGACGTATAATGTGCTGTTAACGAATATGTCGATGGTGGAAATGTCAAAGGGCTTAAAGGACAAATCGTCATTTTACAGGAGAGCAGAAAAACGTTTTTTATAGAAAAAAGTGCATAACTTTTTTGTTTTTAAAGCGATCAATTTGGTTTAAAGACCAAATTTTATATTTTTTTGAGCTGAACTGTATCTACGCTTTTAATTTAACCCAACTAGCTTAGTTTAAAAGATAGATGTCCTTTAAGTTTCGTACTTTTATGATCTTGTCCTTTAAAGCCAAAACAGACTAAGAAATTAAGAAGTGCTTTGGACTTAAAGGACTGCACTTAACATATTAAAAGGTCTTAAAGGACAATTGCGGTCTAACCATACAAAAAATCTGTCCTTTACACTGTATAAGCAGAATGTTTTGATTCGCCTGCACTGACTGCATGCTTATTGACCTCTTCGTTGTTTCCAGTTCTATGAAAACCGAACCTTTTAGAACAGAATCTTTTTTTAGCGAATTGTTTACAACAATTATTTCTATGTCACATTCTTCCTGATTCGTGATTTGACTATTATTATGAACAGATCTTTCATAATGCAGTTTTCTGCTTTATCTCTTGGATTGTCCGTATGTACGTAGCTACATATTTGAGCCACTATAATTTAACCTGAGAGCCCTTTTCGTGTTGCCGTCTTTATAAAATAAATGGAAAGCAAGCATTGATTACGGCACCACATGTCGTTTGTCTTTTGTTGGTCAGTTAATCAAGTTTCGGTATTCAACACCAGTCAACATTTCTTCCCATAGATCTTAACGTTAGCAAACGTACTGATTTCGTGACAATTTAGTACAGCTAATGCTATTCCACGAAGTGATAATGTTAGAATGGGGTACTTTTTTTACCATTCAAGTGCTTTTATCTAAAATTTCAGCACATTTTAAGAGATGATTGGTTCTTTTGTCCTAATTTAGTTGACCACAGTTGACTGTCATTAAAACATAATATCTTTTATTTATTTTTTGTTAGTTTTTATTTCATGTATTTTTTGTAGTATTTTTTTTTAAGTTAAGCAAGGGATTTAAATTAATTTATTTAAAAACGCTGATATTATCGTATTCTTTTGGTTTTATGACCTGAAACCATATTATTACGATTGTTTGTTTGAAACCATATATTGTTAGGGAATAAAATATCTCGAAAATGTTTGTGATTTATAGTTACAAAAAGTGATTAAATACAGGTACGCCATTCTATCCTGTCTTAACTTTCTTTTGTAAAGTCGAATTTTAACGAAATAATCCAGTCTCAAGTGTAAAATGGGATAGTTCTGTACGTCACATATCACGCCTCCTGCACAAAAAGCAGGGAAAAGCTCAATTAAGGGTTGGACTTTCTGGTCTAGACACTATAATTATAAGTCACATGTCATTAACTTCCTATGCTACGTGTCCTTTAAGCCTATACGTGTGAATACAAGATATGTGAGTTTGGGTCGTAAATATCCATAAATTACTAAGTTTAATTTCTTAATGTCCTTTAAGCATAAAGAATTATATGAAACTGACCTATAATACCAAAAATCTAAAAAAGGGCATTTTTTAAAATTCTCTCCTAGCTCCATTATTTGACATAAAAAAATATCAAATATACAGATCGAAAGAGCTTGACGAGACGAATAGAACTGCATCAAAAAGTGATTTTCGTCAAAATGTCCTATAAGCCCTTTGACATTTCCACCATCGATGTGTCTAAATGGACCAATTATTTTATAATATGCATAATAATATTTTAACATATTTTATTTAGTGTTTTTCAAGGATTCAATGATTTAATGTTTTATTCAGGTGTAAACTATTTGCAAAATAGGTACCGTGAGAGACAATTTAGTTGCGTCAACCACTTCAGAATCTCGACTTCTCAAATGGAAGGCAAACAAAAACTTAGTATTGGCCAATTATGTAAATGGCTCGACCAATCAAAACGCAGTAAATTATTCAGCCGATACGAAACTGCCGCGGGGCTTCTCGGCCCGTCACTCTTTCGTTGTCGATATTATCGATGTTTTTGTCGATTCCTTGGCACATCATTATTATCAGATAATTTGGTGCAATATATATTTTAAGCATATTTTATTTGGTGCATCATATTTAAGCATATTTTATTTGGTGCATTATAATTAGTAATTACTATTGTATTTAATAATACACATAAAAGAGATGTCAATATGAATAATAGGAAATAGGTACCTATATAGGTGAAAAATAAGATAAGATCAATTTTTATGCAATAGTACTTAGCCCTGTGTTACCTACACGCAGGTGGGGTCTTCTGACAAACCCTATTTCTAGCTTACGCCAACTCTTTTCACCTATTATTTTAGATGTGTATGTGAAAAAAATGGATCTGACAAGTTGTTACTTATCTTGTGCATTTCGGGACCTTGCGATTCAAGTCTAGCTTAGTGCAGGGTCCGCTGTTAATATGCAACATTATGTGCTGTTAAATGATGACAGCCGGGCTGTAATTTAATGGTTTGACATATTTTTGCTGTAAATGTTGTTTGTATTGTAATTTTGTAGTAAATAAGTATCCTATTCTGTCTCAGGAATTTGCACACGTTTTTAATCAGGGTAATAGAAGATAGTGCAAGAAGCAGGGGCTGGCAGTGTGTCTTCTCAAATATTTATCGCGGCGGGTAGCCGCAGCTGCGCGCGACCTGTTTACTGCCCTCCTCAGAGAATCACTAATAGTAAATGCTAGAATCTTCTAGAAATTTCACAGAACATTCTAATGAACTTCAAGTGTTATGGGTGACTATTTGGATGCGATTTGATCTTGAATACTTTGCCCGACCTTTCCGTCCACCCCTAACTCATATAATAATAAACCATTTTTACCATAATAGGTAATTACGATGAGTATGGTTTAGTTAAAATAAAGAAAATATGCACAAGGATAGCAATAACGCGAACATTATAAGCGATCTTCTGCTAAATACAAATTTAATTCAGATAAGTTTTTATTAAATCTAAAATATTACTTTGTTCGGAAGTGCGGCTCCGTTATTATTATTCGGACCAAGTTATGTCTTCTTCGAATTGGTGTTTTAGTATTATAAAGTGATATACAAATAACTATGATCATAATATCAGAGTTGAATATTTGATTAGCTATAGAAAGGAATACAGCAGGGCTACAATACAATACGTGTACAGAAATGAGAGGGGCTCGAGAAGGTGTCAAGATGTGACATAATGACAGAACTACTAAAACTTTTGAAAATCGTTTCAACGAACCTATGATGTTATGTTGGCAGCATTGTTTTTTAGTGTTTTATGAGGCTCCTTTTGTTTTCCAGGGGTGAGACCAAGGGCGGATCCAGCTTCAGCGCCAGGGGGGGGTCACATAGTCGTGGTCAAGACACAAGAAGTTATAATTTAATTTTGATAACAGATACGGGGAAAAATAAGGTATTTTATTACTGAATGTAATTTTTACCTATAGCTTGACCATAAAGTGTTGACAAAAAAGGGGGGCGCTACTATCGTTTGCATGGCAACATCTATACTAGGACCTTAATGAATTTGATACTTGTATTTTTTTATAATTCGAAATTGCTGAGACACTGGCTGTGAGTGCACCAGAGTGCGAACAAAAAGTGAAATCTAACATTCTGTTATTATATGTATGACATGACTTGGTATTTAATTTTGTTTTGCTATTTTCCTACTAATGTGTTTTTATAAATTATTGGGACTATTGTACAAATGGGTTATTTTAACCTGAAATAAAATAAATAAAATAAAATGAGCCTTTATTCTTTCATAGATTGCATTGCATTATTAAATTTATTATTTTAATTTAGCATGCTTAGTAAAAAAATATTTCTTATTCCTTCATTGTTATTTCATTCTATGAAAGTCGCCTGTTCGGCGTAGGCCTCCCTCAGTCTTCTCCATTCCTCTCTATCCCTCGCTATGGAGAACCAGTACGGGCCACACTTTTCCTTGAAGACATCTTCCCAGCGCTTCCTTGGTCTGCCTCTTTTTCTTTTTTTGTCTCTTGGTATCCAGTTAGTTATTTTAACTCGTCCATTTATTCCATTCTGATTACATGTGCCAGCCCATTTCCATTTCAGATTTCTTATATTTTAGATGGTAAAGTCATCTAATTTTTTTCGGGCGGCCTAATCTATGCTTTGCAGGCGTTGAAAACATGCCACCGCTTTTGTGCCCTTCATCAATCAAGCGTCGAACAGTACTTTCCGATTTTCCTGTAACCGCTCACGTGACCCAGTTAACCAGGGATTAACAAATGAAATCATCCGTTAATCGACAATGTAAACTAACGATTAACAATATAAAACACTCGTTGATTGACCTTGCAAACTCCTGGTTAACAAGGCCATTTTTGCTCACAGCTGTTGAAAAATGATCCTTTTCTTCTAAATAACTAAGTCTAATATTGTTATCGTACTTGCTTCGTATTCTCTATTAAATTTGACGTCTAAAAAACCGGCAACACAAGCCCACCACTAGAAAAATTAAAAAAAAAACAATGTCAAAGTGCAGTCTGTCAGTTGACCGCACGGAGTACGTCACGTCGCGTGTTATTGAAAAGTTTTGTGGGTTTTTTAATAATAATCTGACGGAAATACACTGCTTGCACTGTTTTTCGGTAAGTACACACTTAAATCTATTTTATTACAAGTTGTCACAGGTATTGAGGTTTGTTTTTGAGTTTTGAACAATTTTGTAAAAGTCGCGCTAAAAATTCATAATCTCCATTTTCACGACTCTATATATCAAAAACTGGATCGCTTTTCAAATAAAATAAGCCATAGTAGCATGACTCATTCATTCAGCAACCCATAAATCAACACTTGATAGTGCTTGTTCACGTAGGTACGCGCGGGCGCGGGGGCGGGCGCGGGCGCGGGAAACGTCGCGAGCTCGTGTTCACATTAACCACCAGGCGTTCGCGCGAGCGACAAGTTCAAACTGGTTGAACTTATCTGACGTCGCGAGAGCGCCGCGCGCGCCGCCGCTAGTTTGACATGAACACACGCAAACATCTCACGCGTTTGAAATTGCCGCGAGAGCGCCGCGCGCGCCGGCCGCGAGTTTGCCCGCTACTTCGCCCGCACGTGCGTTTTGTACGTGAACACTTGGAATCACTACTTAAGTTTGATAATTCGTCACCGCGCCCGCCGCCGCGCCCGCGAGGCTACGTGAACAAGCACATAGTGTTTTTGTAAGAAACCAAGGCACAATGAGCGTTTTTGTGCCACTTGACGCGGCGCGCGCTCGGTTTAAAATAAACAAATGGATCGCGGGCGAGTTACGGTAGGTTGAGGCGGCGAGCGCGGCCGTTCAACTGGGTATTGGGATGGCGGCCTTGGGCACGTGAGCGGGTAATCAAAATAAAACATTATAATGTAGTGTGTAACGACCAAAATTATGCAGTCGCGCTATATATAAAGCTTCTTTTCTCGAATGTAAACATAACCTCTCAAATTAGATTAATCCGTAGAAAACATCGATGTCGTGATTTTGCTTACTTATTTAACTAACAATTATTGTAATTTATATCGCGAACTACGTATTTCATATAGAATTAGAGTGTATATATACCTGTCATAGAAGCAACTCGTTTCTAAAGGTCATCCAATTCTGTGAGAAGTTTCCCGGCATGGTATTCCGCCAAACATCTTTTAAAAACATTATATATTACTTCTCTGGTGCCACTTTTTATCGTTTTACCTATTTCTAACAACAATTCACTGACTAAAACGTATATTTATCCAGAAATCACAAACAAATGTCGAATGAGTCAAAAATTCTTTGAATTTTGACAAATCGACTGACGTTTGACAACAGATTTGGTGTTGTCATTTGCGGAAACATTTTAGTTCCTCTTTAATTAATTTCTACACTTAATGGCCAAGCTATACTTAAAATTATACAGCATTTACCAAAAAAATGTGTCAAACGGAAGCCCAGAGATAGAACACGGAACACCCTTTGGAGTGTCCGAAACACCCCCATGAATGTTCCGCGATTTTTTGCACTTCAATAAGTAGAATAGAGAGAAAAAGAGAGAGAGTACAGTAGAATCCACGACTCAAAAGTCATGATTTTTTTTTGCAATTTTGAGAATATTAAACCTAAATCATTAAAAAAATCGTTTTAAAAAAAGTACAAGACATTTTGAGATATTTCTTTGCAACTAAATCCTCCTGTACCCTGTACTCTAAACCTTTAAATATTCGTCTTCTTAACCTTCGGCAGTATAAAAAAATATTGTTTAAAGTGAAACAAATACGATCAGTGAACTTCGTCATAAAATTACAACTTAAAATTAAAAATATAAAAAGATATAAATTCAGGGATACATCAATTTTTCAAAAATCTGATCGGTAGAATTTAAGACAGGGTGCTGTAGGACATATACTCGTCCAAGCGAAAATCGATCACTTTTTGCAATTTTTCTGTCTCTAACTACTACAGCGAAGTATAATAATAAATAAAGTCAATTCGTAGGTTCATCCCTTAAAATATTGTGCTTTAATTCTTTTACACCAGTATTACGTATTATAAAAAAAAAATTGCGTCACTATTTGGCAACATGTAGCCCTTTAATAGGTGATTTCATGGTTAATCAGTAATTTTAAAAACTTCACTAGACTCTCAACTTTCATAATTATTTAAAAAAGTAGTAAAGCAGAAGTTTTCAGAAACATCAGTTATAAAGAAATAAGAAATAGGTAAATAAGACCTAAAAATTTTTACGTTCCTGCATTAAATTTCGATTAGTTACCAAACAAATTAACATTAGGAATGCATAAATTCCCAAAAAACATACTGTTTAAATGTCATTTTTTTCAGATTTTTTGGTCATAAAACATTGACGATTCTCGCCAAGTTTTCTAAATTAAAAGCCTGACCAAAGAAATAAGAAACCTGCTCTGGGGGCGCCACGTGTATATTTTTACGACTATGGCAACAATTTCTCTTATAAAATTAGTTCCATTGAAATTCCGCAATATGGCGAGGTTTCTTATTTCTTTGGTTGGGCTTTTTGAGACCATTAATAATATTTTTGATTTTAAGTTGATAACAAAATTCACTGACCATATTTTTTTCACTTTAGATCATAATTTTTCAAACTTCCGTTTAAGTTACGAAGATGGATATTTTAAGGTTTATAGTTCATGAGTATATACTCGTAGCTGCAAAATATATATTTCAAAAAGCCTTGTCCTTTTTTATAATGAATTTTTAAGTTGTCTAGGTCGAAAATTCACAAAACTTCAGAAAAAAATCATATCTCGAAAAGCGAAAAACATTCATGGGGTGCTTTGGACACTGCAACTAAAGGGTATTTTATCTCTGGGATTTCGCTTGACGGTTCTTTTTGGTACAATATTTTTGTGGTCCACCTAGCTCATGGACCCAGCCCAGGGGGGGGTCATGACCCCCATGACCCTCCCCCTGGATCCGCCCTTGGGTGAGACAGGGGCGTCAGCCAACATAACGCCATAGGTACTATTCTTGTGGTACTATTCGTTGAAACGATCTCTACATCATAAATATGACGCGTTTGGCTTCAGAGCTACTGTCGTGGAGGGATGATTGGAACTACATCAATTTAGGATTAATAAAAGAGACGAGTATATTGGGTATCCGCCCGACTTAAGACTACTCAGCTCGTACAAATTCATATGCATCTTACAACTAATATGTTTTTTTCTTTAATTGACCTATGCATGTCGAAAAAGTACGACGAATAAGCTTCACCGGACTTGATTAAAACTAATATGGTGATATTGGTGATAGGAACGTAAACAAGGGTGGCGCGTGCCACACCACACAACTGTGGAAACGTTTCGAAAGCAAGATGTAAGACGGTCAATAATCGATAGCGGAGCGGTAAACAAATAGGGCAGGCAGTTGTAGGGGTCCCTTGCGTAATTACCGCGGCCCCTACCAGTTACCAGGCGCGCATGGCCGCGAGAGGGCTCGCGGGAGGCCGCGCGGACAGCGTGAGAGCTTCGCGGACATGCGACTCGCGCGAGAAGGGATTCTGCTAATACCTATACTATACCTTATTTTGTAATTTTTAATTGGTATGTTTTACGATACCTCTTTATTGCACGACGCGCGAAAGCTTCAAAGAAACAATACCTATATCTATAGAACTTGTAAATGTGGCACAAAGATAAAAGCTAGTTCTTTTAAAATATAATAATTCTATTATATAATATATATAAAATCTTATATATAAAATTCTCGTGTCACAGTGTTCGATTCCATACTCCTCCGAAACGGCTAGACCGATTCTCATGAAATTTTGTGAGCGTATTCAGTAGGTCTGAGAATCGGCCAACATCTATTTTTCATCCCCAAAAAAAAAAAAAAAAAATGAACGCGGGCGTAGCCGTGGGCGGACAGCTAGTCTTATATATAAAATTTTCGTGTCACAGTTTTCGTTCCCATACTCCTCCGAAACGGCTAGACCGATTCTCATGAAATTTTGTGAGCGTATTGAGTAGGTCTGAGAATCGGCCAACATCTATTTTTCATACCCTTGAGAGCGGGCGGAGCCGCGGGGTGAACAGCTAGTAAAAATATAAAAATGGACGCAAAACAAAATTTCTTATTTGGTAACCCGACTAAAAACTTTTTATGAAAAGAATTTACCTATTTATTTTCTTGCAGATTTTACCCTTCTTTTTCTTCTGGAAAGTTATTCAGTTTCACCACAAATTTAAAAAAAAACGGGGCATCACTGTCTTATGCAAGCATTTTTCAAGAAACAAGAATATCTATATAAAACCCAAATCGTACCTTCTACATAATGTGGAGCAAATCAAAACAGTAGCACAATAAAACAAAAAGCACGAAATTGTTTTATAAAAAAATCTACCCAATAAAATAGGTACAAGTCTTCTTTCAGTAAAATAGTATATCTATCTACAATATTTAAGGTACTTTTCCTCCATTACTAAAAAAATATTCCTAACTCTATTTTCCGTAAATAGTATTATCAGAATGCGCTCCCGTTCAGGCGTTATCATCGATAATCACGCGATATCGACCGGGCGTGCGTGCCGCCCTAATTCACTAGCGACCTGCACGCGACTTCGCCCGCCGGACACTGATGGGAAAAGTTTAGTTGCCAGGAGCAACCCAATAGCGAACGAACCCATCTAATTATCAGCTGTATCTGAATTCTCAGGGGTATACATGAGGAAAATTTTCAATAGATACCTTACTTTAGCAACCGTTTAACAGGACTCGTAGAGGTATAAGAGAAATTGTCGTTGTAATTTTAAAGAGAAGACGCTACGTACATTTTTATTTGTCAGTCATCAACAGTAAAATCTTAAATACATAAGTATGAAATTTTGTTTTTCCTTATTTCACGTTGAAACCAATCCACACTAAAAAACAACGAATAGATTGACTTGAGTTTTCTACACGTAGAGCGACATAAAGTACAGTAGCCAGCATATGCGGCTGGACATGTAGACCTAGAGAGCGCCTGTATTCCTTAGCGATAGGGGTGAATTTTGTATTGCGAATGTCCAACCGCATGTACTGGCTTCTGTTCTTTTATCGCAGAAATATTCATTATTACAGCGGAATAAAATAATTTATATATTTGCCGCACTATTTTGCTGCAATGATGTATCTCTAAATAGAACAACTTGATCTAACTTTCATAGCAAAGTACATAATAATAAATCAGTTATACGTTTTTAAACAAAAAAGCGCCCCTGAACCAGAGATTTTCTAACAATCATCATACTAATATTATAAAGAGGAAACATTTGTATTTTTATTTGTGTGTATATTTGTACCTAATGAATTAAATCGATTTCAAAATATTCTTTCACCACTAAAAAGTTACCAATACTATACTAATATACTAATAAAGAGGAAAGATTTGTATTTGTGTGTGTGTGTGTGTGTATGTTACATTCACCCTGAGTAACATAGGCTACCCTAGACCTTTTACCGCGGGAAAATGCCTTATTCCTACGGGAAAAACTGTTAACGCCGGCGGAGCCGCGGCGGATAGCTAGTAATGTAATAAATGAACAAGGCAATCCTCAGTAGTTATTACAACATTCCACCAAGTTTCCTCAACGTTGGCAGTTTGGCAGCTCTTTCAAAGTCACTTCACAACTTTTGTTACGAGGATTAACTTATTATACTGAACGTAAATTTTTATTTAATTTACTTTAGGTAGTAATAGTCAGTCTTGATCACAATAATTTATACTTTTAAACTCTCACGGTTGTTTTCATAACTATTAAGATTTAAAACGAGATATTTACTGTGGTACCTATTTGTTTTGTGTGAGTGCCCGATATATCGATACAGTTGCATGCACCATGATCTTGGGACCATAATTTACTTTAAATATTTAGATATTCTTCTTCAATATTATGTTTAAAACACAAAAACTAATATTATGCATGAATAGTATTAAAATTTGTGTTTTTCAATGCGATATGAATCTTATAGTCAAATATTAGTATTTTATTAATTTCATGGAGACTACGTACAGTGAAACATGAATGAAAATTTAATTGCGAATTAAATTTCCTCTCTATTTCTTTGGAATTTAATTCTAGTCATTTTATAATGTTGGGAGGCTGTTGTCCAGTGGTTGACTAAAATTATGATGATGGGTGGGTAACTGGGTACCACAATAGCCTTCAGGCACTTTAGGTCTAATTACCGGAACGTCCAGTCGGGTTAAGTACGAAATAGTACAATTACCAAGTTATAATAAATACATTTTATTACAGATGTAAAGGCACTTGAAAGACTTGTAGAAGCGCAACAGGTGCGGACATTAGCAGTTGTTTTACGAGGAATGTGACCAGTTTCAGAGCTATTGTGACGCCGCCGGCTTCAGTCTGCACTGAAATGTAGTGTAGACATAAGCCGTTATTGGGCTTTGATGGGAGATAAATGGGAACGGAACAAAAAAAATGCTTTTAGTCGTTGTGCGTTTATCGGCGCTCCATGTAAATAAGCTTGTAAATTGAAAGTAAATAAAGACGTAAGTAGGAGATTACTTTTTATACAATAATAGAATTTGTTTATTTGTGTTTTGTTTATTCTTAAGACATGTTCGTGTGTTTGACGTAACGCAATAAAGGTTTTATTTATATATAAAATGTAGCTATAAGTAACTAAGAAAAAAATCGATTGTTATGTTCCTTGGAACTTCCTATGTTCAATAGTTCCATTTATTACTACAAAATTAAAAGTGTTTATCTTTAGCATTGAAGCTTTATTATACATATAGTCGCCATTAAGTTTTATGGAATTATATTAGGCTTACCTACATATTCGAGATCTATTGAATTGTAATGATATTTTTAGCCCTGAAATTTACAGGGTTGATTAGTTTATATCACCATCATATTATTTTAGCCTGTAGACGTCCACTGCTAGTCAAAAGCCCCCAAAGATCTCTACAACAACGATAGGGCCCGCGCTGTTCGCATCCACCATGACCCTCACGAGATCCTCACCTTTAGTATAAGCATTTTTTTTTATTTGTGATTTTTTTGTGACTCCGCACATGTAGATTCGAGCAGTAATTACCATTCAGGTAACAATACGTGACAACACCCGCACACGCCGGCGAGGGCGCGGCCAAATTCAAAATAGTAATAGAGACAGAGCCTTCAGGTGACGTCTCTTTCACGCTGTTTTCCATATCAACACACTAAACCCAGGTCCGAGGTTCCCTTGAACCGCAGCTAGATGCTTTGGTACATGACTACTCTGGGATGGAGCCTTCCGCTACCCGTGCCGCGCTGAAGCTTGATACGTCAAACTTTTACGATACAAGTGTAGGTCAATAAAAAAAAGGGTTGCACTCCGGTAGTGCCGGCAAAAGTGAAAACTTGAATACTAATTAACGTTGTGCATTGCTGGCATTGTCTACTGGCTGAAATGATGATGATTGCTTATTGATTTGCTTTGCCTTGCTTTGCTTTGCTTGCGGCCACGAGTCCTGACGACGACGACGCGAGTTACGTGTCCTGACGCGCCGTAGTAAAAGTGTACAGCGCTGCTAAAGAAGTTTTCACTTCAAAAACTCTAAAATGGCGCGACGGGACAGGATGCGGTCACGAAGCGACGATGTAGCGCTGTGCCGGCGCACCTCGCGCGCCAATGCGACGCAACCGCGATAGCAGACAAACCACGCAAGATAACGTGGTGGTTTCCGAAAACCTCGATCGTTCGTATTGATAAATTGACCTTCATTTGATCAATACCTATTACCTATCAAGCCAAATTTTTGATTGTATAAATATTTTTTGCTTTGCTATATAAATTGGTACATGTTGGACAATTAACCGATTAAAGACTTTTATTTTTGCTTTTTAGCGATGTGAAGACAATACAATAGAAAAATGAAAATAACTAAACATATTATTTAACTACAAATTCATTAAAATGCATAAATGGAATGTTGGAAAATTGTTTTTTTTTTTCAATAAGTAAGGAAAATAAAAAAATTATGTAGGTGAAGGAAAACATCATCGTGAGGACACCTGCACACGTGCACACACCTGCAAAGTAATTAGAAGGTTGTGTGTGAAGTTGACCAATCCGCACCCTGCACCGTTCTATTCACCCTGATCTCGGGGTAGGCTCGAGCCCCTCGGTGGGGATATATACCTATATGTCCCCACAGACACAGACACATTAAGAGCAGATTTTTTAATATCTGGTTAGGCTCAACAGTTGTGGTAGTAATAATATTATAGTGTAACATATAATATACCAATACATATATACGATATTTTATTCTCGGGTTGTTCGTTATACCCAAAGAACATAGAATCAGTATTTTCACGCCAAGGCTTTCACGTTCAGTGCATAATTTCCATTATATTGGCAGAAAATATGTATTTTCCACGTGGTTGTTTGTAATTTTAGTAAATGTTCGTAGCACAAAATGCATGTACTCGTATACGTTGTTTTAAATGGCTGCAAAACGATTATTTATATTTACGCTCAAACAAATAACATTTCAGTTTTCAAACAATAAAAATAAATACCTTATATGATGAATTCGAAAATGTGAGTTGAAAAGACTTATGAGTCATGCAGAAAATTATGTTCTAGGGGGCGCCACATTTATATTTTTATATTTATTTCTATGTTAAACCTAAAAATAGTGCGTCTGAGTTGGGCTGAATAGCCAAGGAGATGTTCGAGTCCTTTCTCTTAATTTTCGCTTCGATTTAAACTAGCGAATGTTAAGATATATTTAAAACAAGATTACTCGAAAAGATTTTCTCAGGTATCTCCCGTGGAAGGGAGTATGAAAGGAGTCGGTGAGAAAACGCGCACCTGCGGCACGGAACGTGTTAACAGAGCTGACATCGTAAACAGCGCCGTAAATCGAACGGACCCTTCAAAGCAGAGGCTCCAGCCCCCCCAAAACACAGAATAGAATAAAACATACTTGCACACAAAAACACAAAGAAAGAATAATAATTCCTAACAATCAAAGTGCATGAAAAGGCGGCGTTATTGCTAGCGTAGCATAAAAATCTTTCGTGAACATGGAACTGTAATCAACTTTTACGAAGCACATCCAGCCAGATGCATGGGCCTTTATATGGGTTAAAAGTTTTAGCTAGCATTACACTACTCAAAATAAAATCATCAATTATCCCAAACTTAATAATTATCATGTATTTAAGTTTCAAGTATATTGTTACTTGTTTACTTTTGGAGAAATTGAAGCGGTCTGATCAAAACCGAAAAGATAATTATCATCATCATAATCATCAGTACTTTTCAAGAACAAGCCTCCCAAACGACAGTCCTGTATCCGGCCCTGTTTCAAAGGGTTTACGGCCGCTGTTCCTCACCTTTTTACGCTATAAAGCTGTTTGCTGCAACGCTGACAGCTGCTGAGATACTCAAATACACCAAATAATGTGTTTTTTAAGTCAATACAAAAATATTAATCATACAATGACTGTAGGACTATACCTACCTACAGATGCCACTCTTATGCCCGTTTGCACTAATCTTGTCTTAGGCTTTCCGTAGTTAACAAAAAGCTAAACAGACGGGATTAGTAGTGCTACTACTGGCTGGTAGTCATCATGGATCCAGACCGATTTCGGCCATCGTGACCTCTTATATGGAACTCCTAACTCTATTGCCCTGCCCTCTCGTGCGCACGCTGGTGGCTACCACGGGTAAAAAAAGGATGTTGTTTATTGCGTCTTGATCAATGCCACCAAAGAAAACTGTTCAGTAGTTATTCTTAATAACTAAAAACCAATATAGGTAGGCCCCACCGGTGGGCAGAGACGTGGCAGAGACTATCGGAGTTTTCTGTCGACTCGAAAAGCAGAAGTTCAACCTTCTTGTAGGATTTAGAGAAATTAGGCGTAATAAAATGAAAATTCAATAAAGAAAATATATTTGCACAGCAATTAATTTCATTTGTATATATAAGGATCCAAAGAGATTCTATAAAACAAACGAAGTTCCAACAGTCTTGGGCAGATTTTAGCCTAGACTGCAGTTGGTGTACTTTGTACGAGTATTTTTAATATTCTGAACACAATGAGGAAAACATAAGCAAAGAGCGTGGAACAAACAAGGGCTGGGAAATAAGCTTAATAAGGCACCCTCAGGATGGAGCTCTTGGACACAGTATTCCTGGAGGATCGCTTTTCAGGGATATTTATTTTAAAATATGGGATAATGAATGCAACAAGGACGTCTGAAATATAAATTAGTAGAACAATTTGGAAAGAATCGGGAAATTTAATTGATGCAAATATTTTTTTCCAATTCAAACTAATATTGTAAATGCGAATTCGTGTTTGTTTCTTTGTCCTTCTTTCACAATAAAACTAAGCAACGCATTAACCCCATTTTTGCGTAGAGATAGGTCGAGAGCCGAAATGTGACATATTAGTAGAGTGAAAATATATCATTCTCAAGGGAAAAATCTAAAAACAACGCAGGCGTAACCGCAGGCAGTCAGCTAATTCATTAATAAATAAATGAATTCGCAAATACATAACCGGAATATGGAAATTACATATAGTAAGGTCATATTCAAAATTAAAAACACACATTGCAGCTACTATTAAAAAACGCAATGTCTAGAGATTAAATAAAAATATTCGTTCCACTGAATCTAAAAATACATTTTCTCATTTCAACGTTATCTACATATCTACAGTTAAATATGTAAGTAGTTCGGGATAATTCCAAAACATAGCTTATTCTAGTTTTCTACTGATAGTGAACGTTTTCGGTCAAACATAATAACGAAACAACTTTTTAATCCTTCGCAGAATGAACACACATTCACTAGACCTTTCCTTTCACCATCACCCATTTAATATTTTGGCCAGAATTCATCTGAGCACGCATTCGCCTGCATCGCGAACTTTTAGCCCGGTACGGGGGGTTAGGGGGGCGCGAACCGGGGAGTGTTGCCCCCCAGTGGGAGGGTTAATTAGCGGACCAGCTCCACTCCATCTAACTTGTTTCCTTCTTTATTTGCCCACTTGATACAAATGTGGGGCTCTCGGCGTCCACCCGCGGGTATGACAGAGCGACTCTGACTAAATTACCTACTTTATCTGCCGTCTGGACGTTGTATTTCTTGAGAGGTGAACGGTGACTTGGACGAAGTAATACTCAGCTAGTTTATTTCATTAGCGAAATCAAAAGCACAATTTTTAATTGACTTTTTAGGTGATGAAAATTGCGTGTTGTCTTTATGTAAGTAATGATTGAGTAGCTACTTGGGTGGGTTGCAATGTTTTTAATTTTTTAACTTATGTATGCGCATTTCTTATAGGAGGAAAGAAGCGTCAGAAGTAAGAGAGAAGAAGAAGGGAGCGTGAAGTAAGAGGGGAGTATATTTAGAAAGTTTTTACTCGTATATCTATATTAATAATTATTGAAATATCGTAAATTGTACTGTTCATCATCTCAGCCTGTAGACGTCCACTGCTGGACAAAGGCCTCCCCCAAGGATCTCTATAATGATCTATCCTGCGCTGCCCGCATCCAGCGGCTTCCCGCGACCCTCACCAGGTCATGCTAAATGAGTTTAGTTTCATTTATGAATGCTACAATTTAGTTACAAATTCATAATTTACTTTTATTATATACAGACTCATTTATTTTCCCATTAGTAACATTACAATATCGATAGAGGGTGTAAAGCGTGTAGTGTAGTATTGGCATGTAATCTGCCATATCCTAAGTCATTAACATTGTACGGGCGGCAGCGGGTACTGGGCATAGTGGGTATTAGGGTTATCAGCGGGCCAAACTAACTTGTGTCCAGCCCCGCAGTCATAAGCCGGTTACTGGCAACCCTTCGGGACCACCATCACTGGAGCTAGCTCACAATAATACGCCATTATTTATTTCTTTGCTAGCTAAAAATTAAATGACTACAATACAATACAAATATTCTACACAAAAACATAAAACACAGCATAGACAATAATGAGAATGAAAATGCTACCTACATAATATAAGCAATAAGGCCGCCTTTTAACTTTTCTGTTTTTTTCTGTTTTTCTGTATATGTGTTCTATTTCGGTTTGGTGTCAATAAAGTATATTTGTATTTGTAATGGATTACGACAGGTGGCCTTACTGCTAAGGTAGCAATCTTTTCCAGATAACCTGTTATGCCGAACTGTAATGCTTTAGCACATCGAAAATGCGTTCAAAACAACCCATAATATTAAATATTCAACCACCACAAAGTATGTACCTAACACAAACACAGAATAA
This sequence comes from Teleiodes luculella, assembly GCA_948473455.1. Lineage (NCBI taxonomy): Eukaryota > Metazoa > Arthropoda > Insecta > Lepidoptera > Gelechiidae > Teleiodes > Teleiodes luculella. Next base: position 3,616,483 of record OX419602.1, read on the forward strand.
TTTAATAAATATTTTTGCCTATATTTTAAAGTCATATGGACAAGAAATTTTGAATAAACTTTTCTTGAAAACTTTAAAGTTATCTCTCCGGGAGTTGTGAGATTTCAACCTATGTTTCTTAAGAAATGTTGTTCAGTTCAGTTTCATGCTGCAGATAAACAACCAGTTAAAACGGTGTATATTTGTTAAAATCAAAATATTAATATAGGTATTCAAAATAAGATTACAAAAATCACTTTTCGATGTCAAATTTTAATAAAACTACTAAGTTTTGCTTAAACCAAGGCTGGCTCTCGACTCGCCACTAATGAAGAGTAAACTCTTAAAAAAGAAGCGATGCGATATTAGTTCGAAATTTCGAATAGAACTGGCAGGTTCGCGCAATTTGTGCGCTGCTGTGGAAAAGAACCTTTTGTTCTTTATTCTTTTTTAAAATATTTAATATAATTTATCAGTGTTATTATTGGTAGGGCTGTCACAGCGCTGCAGTGGCGGTGTCCCGCCGGGTCAGCGTAATGAAGGTAAATCTTCAAAGGGGCGCCCGCGGCTGCTGAATCTTTAACTAGGTCGCGCGGCCTCGCAAATGGAAACTAAATATATTCCGATACCGACTCACTTTTGTATCACATTTGAATATAAACAAGGACCAAAAGACTTGTTTTTCTGTAGCCATATCTTGTCGCTGGAAAATGTGTTACATCGCCTATAACCGTCTAAACTACTTGTTGCTATGACTTTTCCTTGTGTCAAGCCCATAACTGCTCACTAAAATAGACTGATCCAAATCTTGGGAAAATATACTTTCATATAGATATCCTTACACTTTTTATTTTTATTTTATATGTTTTATTTTATTATTTATTGTACGCAATATTAATTAAAAGAAAAATACATTTAAAAAAACTGACATAACTTGCACAGCTTTTCTTCTCGAGAAATGTTTACCTATGTATGAGTTGTAATGCGTAAAAAAGTCTACGCTAAATAAAAAATATATTCTATTCTATCTGTAAATATCTTCCAGCTGACCTTGGCAAAGAGAACATTTAACAAAGAACGGGACGTTGGTTTATCATATTAGCAATTCTGTAGGTCTCTCGTCCTAACAAACCAATTTTTATCTGTTCTTACCCCATATCTGTCCCGTAGGCCATATACCACGGTCAACCTACGTACCCGCTCATATATTGCTCAGCTCTCGACAGCTGCTGACCCCCCTCCCTCTAGCTCCTACCCCCTCCCACACCCCCGCAGCCCCTCCAGCACTAAGGCACATCTGGAGGCCGTCTGGAGGTGTAATCCATAAGCTGACGCGCGAAAATTCCAGAACGATCGAACGTAGCGCCTTGACAACGGTGATAAATTAGACGGGCTGGGAAATCGCACTCTTTTAAAATATTTTGTTCTTTTCTCGACGTAGAACTGATGATAAGAAGTGATTTTAAACGTGATTTAAATATCACTTAGCCTTATTCTGCATGAAAGAAAAATGTATCACCACGTATTTTGCAATTTTATAACAATATTCATAGTATTCATACCTTATTAAAATGTATGAAAAAATTGTAAACCACGATTTCTACGAGTATGTTAGTCTAGTAAGATTTAAATGGATTGTGGGCTAATTTACTTATTAGTAGGTATAATTTAACAGAGCATTACCACTTTTACTAATAATTTTATTATAATGAGGAATTGATAAGTATTTTATATTGTCACTATTATTAAGATGCAGCTTGCGTTGAACTCTTTTCCTAGGGAGATGACTCTCCTCTTCATAATATTGCAATGACGTTATATAAAATCAATTTAGATGAGTGCGATTTTACTAACTAGTTTTTTTTTCTGTTGGAATTGAATATAAAAATATCTATCTACTTATTTTTCTGAGGGAGTATTCTCACTTCAGATTTTTTTACGTTATTCTGAACGAGAAATATGCCATGTTTCAGTCCAAGTTTCAGCACCTTTCTTTGCTTAAAACAAATAATCAAAGAATATCAAACGTTACGTCAGTTATAGTACGTGTAAAGTACTTTAAGACCTGTCAGTGTGTACGTTAACAATACCAAAGGGACTGCCTAGAATCTAGTATATAGTTCTATACTACATATACACGGTTAAACATATACGCCGAGAGGAGCTTGAGACAAAGACGCCGCTGGTCAAACGAACCTGAGCTCTACAGGGAATACAAATACCTAGTATCTATAGTACTTATATTATACAGGTACAGAAGGTCCAGTTTCGATTATAGCTCGCAATACGCTTGACATTATTAATGCTTATGGGTGAATCAAGAAAAATACTTGTATTTTAAATAAATAAAAAAACTTGATGATAACAATATAAGGTACTGAGGAAGTAAGAAAAAATATATTGTTTTTAAATATTATTGCGCGTTATCAGTTATTTTGATAGAACTAATTTTGGTACTATCAAAGTTTGGAGAAAAAGTGCAGAATAAAAAAAAAGAATGGTCAAGTGCGAGTTGAACTCTCCTGGAGAGGGTTCTGTACAAACGAAGTTCTTCATCATCAGCCGAAACAACTGGACTGATCAAGTTAAAACTTGGTACACATGTGACTCAAAGACGGATGTGTGATGTGATGTGACATTAAAGTCAAGGAGGAAATACTCGTAGGCGCTGAGTCCGAGACGGAGAGACATCCGAGTGATCCTATATGGGTTCCGTTTTTAGTATTTGAGGTACAGAACCCTACAAAAGAAGAAAAGCTATATAATATGGGTGGCTATGTAAGCAATTTTTTGGGAAAGGGATGAAAATACTTAAAAATAACCAAAATAACAAAAAAAGCGTGTATAGATAGATAGGCAGTCTACCACACGACGAGACGTAAGGACGAAGGTCGTAAATTACAATAATAATCCTGGTACAATTTAATCAAAATTGAAAATCAGAGACGGAGCCCCTCAGGCGTCGTCTCCTTCACGATGTTTTTCAGTATCAACGCGCTAGGCCGTGGTCCGAGGCTCCCTGGAGCTGTCCCTAGACGCGTTGGTATATGACTTTTTTTGGGGTAGAGTCTTCCACTCCCCCGCAAGTCCGGTGAAGCTTGATTGGTCGTACCTTTTCGACACAAGCATAGGTCAATAAAAAAAAAATAAAAAAAAGCGTTTTATTTAGAATATTTTATTATTACTATAGTATTGATTGACTTAATTCCTGACCGCTTTTGTGCCGAAAAATATTCTTATTGATGTACAGGAGGTTTTACTGAATACATCAATGATAGAAGGTAAATCTGTGGTCAAAGTGTGCTGTAAGCCACGCCTAGCGCTGCGTAGTGTAGTGTTAGTACATCGGCTGTCAAGCGGCGGCCAAGTCGCGGGACGCTCCAATTACAACCCCCACCCCCTCCACCCCTCACCAACCCTGACAAAGATTACATACTTTACAACACATTAGGTTATTTATTGTACGGTATTCGGACTATTTGAGACCTCTGTCGCGTCATCAATCACAAAAAAAAGATAAATCGAAATTAGTTTACTAAAGACAGGTAACTGAATTATTAGTATGAGTTCCTTTGTGCCTAAAAAATGTTTATGAAACTTGCTCTCAAACTGAACGAGATTTTTTACAATTGAAATTTTTACAAAAATGTAAAGAATAAATTCTGTAGTTAAAACACATTTCTATTTTTTTATAAGCTATATAAATATAATGGATAAACATATATTGAACATGTAAAGAGTGTCTTTAAAGATAGCTAACCATGCATGTTCACATCATCATCATCCACTGCTGGACAAAGGCCTCCCCCAAACATCTCCTGCGCCGACCGCATCCTGCGGTTTCCCGCGACCCTCACCAGATCGTAGGTCCACCTTCCTTGCCGCCCGCCTAAGCTACGCCTATTCGTAATTCAAGAATATTTCTGTCACAACCATAATCGCAACGGCCGCCGTCGGTTCTACCAAATTCACATTATTTTCAGAATGATATTTTCATGCTCGAATTATTAATTATGCCTAAGCTTTAACGTGACTGCCATGTCTCCATCGATGAATATTCTTTGACAGGGCTGGCCGCCCGCTGAGGCGACGTGAAAAAGACCATCACGCACCGAGCACCGCCGTCCGCCGCGCTCCAGATTGCCTCGTAAAAACTAAACCATCACATCTATCTACTCGTATGTACAGAAGCCAGCACATGCGGTTGGACATTCGCATTACGAAATTCACCCCTACCACTACAGAATACTGGCGCTCTCAAGGTCAACATGTCCAGCCGCATGTGCTAGCTACTGTACGTAGATATACTTGTACGCTCATATTTCGGAATACTTTTGAAGAAGTTCTTTATGAAAAACATAAAATTTTAGCTTTCCTCTTTGCGGCTCAGCTCGCGTTCTTTGTTTTTCCCGAGGGAATTTGAGGTATTTCTTGGGGGGAGAATGAATTATCTTTCTAATCAACATGGAATTAAATAAAGATTCGTTCGAGTATTGATAATATTGATAAAGATCACTATCCAGCCACCAAACAATTCCCATGCCAAAAAAATCATTCCATGCCAATTTTCTGTTGCGTTGCGACGTGAATCGAGATCAATATTGTTGTTGTGTTATTATTGTTGTTATCTAATTACTGTTGTTGTTTAATTTAGTTATGTTGTATCGCAGAACCCTCTCATTCGTGACTTTGTCTTGCCATGTTACGCGCAAGTCGACGTCCAGGTTTCAGCACCGTACGAGAGTGTGCTCAAGACACAAGTCTGATATACAATCATCTTGGTCTATGTCGTAAGATGTTTATTTTTCCACACTCTTGTACTTAGTCTGCTAAACATAGTCGCCGCTTTTCCGATACGTCTGCCGATCTCAGCATCAAGCTGAAGATTTTTCGTCACGGTCGACCCTAGATAGCAAAACTTGTCAACTACCTCCAAGGCCGCTCCACCCAGAAATACTACAGGAGGTTCTATTCTGCCCTGTGTTAACACCACGGTTTTTTGGCACAATGCACTTGCACAGCTATAGGCTTGCACAGCTGCCCAGCCTTTACAGCGCTGTTCAAGAAGAGGTGTGTGGGGAGGCCGATGTTATGCTTCGCTTCAAGGATTGAGCAAAGCGGGACATGGCCGCGTTTGCGATAGACTTCGTAGGCTGGGAAATGTTGGCCGATGAGAGAGACGTGTGGCATAAGAGTGTAATGGAGGTGTTTAGAACCAACCTGCAGTTTTAAGTTTGTTTGTGCTGGCAACCCACTTGTCAGTCACGTCAAAGTCATGCCAAAATGGAGGTTATGTTCGGAAAATAGCCCCGCGAGGACTTGCGTTGAAATTCGCGGAAGAGACGATCTCTCTTGGAAAGTACACGACGATGCCCGTTTTGCGGAACTAGCAGAGAGAGACGCCGCCAAATGGACGCAGCACAGCCTTCAGGCGCTTTTATCTGCGGACTACTGCGGAGCGTGCGGGAGATCTTGGTCTCCCGTATAGGCTTGCACAGCCATCAAAGAAAGTGTCTCACACCCTCTATTTGAATCGTCTGTCATAGACGTATAAGGTACACTGGATTTTACACTTTATGTGAATGAAATAAGATCGCACAGCGCGTGTTTGGCTTACCCTGCCCTTGACCATGCATTACAAACTATATTTTCTTATGTGTACCTACCTATTCTTGTTTACTTTTTTTCTGTATTGTGTTGCAAATAAATTTTATTCTATTCTATTCCAATGATTGATTGATTGTATTGCAGAAGTAACAATTTCTACCGGGCAACCCACTTGATGTAACTATTCAAATTTAAAAAAGAACATTTTTTTTTAGAATTGTCGCATCATTTTCATTTATTTACTAACTAATATATGGTTCATTATATAAAAAGCACTTTCATCAACTGACATGCAAACACATAGTTATATTACCCGTATACACATTGTAGGTTATTAATCCACAGAAATCGCTAGTGACAAGATGATTAATGGCGCGACCGGGCCTTGCGCGGTTAGCACAAGCTGGCTTACACAGCTATTACCGAAACTAGGTCTACGGTCTACGGTCTAGACTAGGCTAAGTCTAACCTATTTCTTGTAACTATCCGTCCGGCGTGAAGCCCAGTGTAAAGCCTTTCTATATAAAGAGATAATGTTTAAATTAATTTCCTTTATGTACAGTTACATAATATGTTTATAGAACACTTTAACCAGTAAAAATTACAAAATAGTCAATAAACGTCTTCATGGATCATAAATGCCTCGTTCTGGTCCAGACTGAGCCGCACCGAGAATACTATCCTGAAAGCCGTATATGAAGACCTGACTTGTCCTATTTTTGCTCATTGGCTCTCTGTGCAGCGCAGCGCTAATCGCAAGTAAAGACTATCGTTAGTTTATTTGTATTTTACTTTATTTTTTTGTATTTTTGTATTATATTGTATTTGTGATATGGGTGTGCAGCCTGAAATAAATGATTATTATTATTATTATTATAAAACATATTAGATAGTAGCTGTCTGCCCGCGGCTAGCTGCGGAAATCTGATAAAATTTGATGTAAAGATGTGTTTTGTTTTGGTTTAAATATCTATTCAAATGTGTAGTAGCAAAAGTGTAGAAGGTACTTAGTTGCAGACAAATAAATATTATTATTATCAATCTTTCTAGAAGATAAAATTCGCGATTACGTTAACCTCGAATGTCAGATGAATACACAAGCGGGCGGAGACGCTAAGCTGATGTGGCGGGAATTATCGACGCCCGCGCCGCCCCCGTCGCGTCGCGTCGCCTTGCGCGCCCTCTGGGAGCCGACCGATCAACTAACATAAACATCCAAAACCAAGTCCATTTCACATTCATTATAGACTAGCTTTCCGCCCGCAGGTTAACAGGTTTTCCCGTGGGAACGAGGTCTTCTCCCGCGGTAAAATGTAGCTTATGTGTTAATCCAGGCTGTCAGCTAACTCCATACCAAATTTTATTAAAATCGCTCCAGCCGTTTAGATATGAAGAAGTAACAAACATACACACACACTCACACAAACTTTCGCCTTTATAATATTAGTGTGACTAGCGCTCGCGTTAATAGATTTTCCCATGGGAAAAGCGGAAAAAGGTAGCCTATTTCCTTCACCAAAATCTATTCTATGCCTGTACCAAGTTTCATCGAAATCGATTAGGTAGTTATGGTGTGAAGGCGTAAAAACCTAACCTAAAGTATTTTTTTCTTTTTTGCGCATTATTTACCGTGACTAAATTTTTTTAGCATAATCCAAAAGCATCGTTAACAGCTCATATATCTCACCGAGGGGCTCGAGCCTACCCTGATATCAGGGTGAATAGGCCTTAGTCGACCACGCTGGCCCAGTGCGGGTTGGTCAACTTCACACACAACCTTTGAATTTCTTCGCAGGTGTGTGCGGGTTTCCTCACGATGTTTTCCTTCACTGTAAGAGCGTCGAAGCATGAATGAATTCGAAAATCTAAAAGCATAGTTGGCATCTCTTATCATATCATATCACGCTGACGTAAAGGCTAAATAGGAATCCATGTTGAAAAGTTTATTTGAGGTATCAGATCCATATAGGCGTTGGTCAGTCCTGCAGGAACTGTAATAATTTTACCAATTTTACCCGCAAAATGAACATTAAAAGTAGCAGATATTAAAGGCAGGTTAGTAGCGAAATAAAACCGTTCATTTGTTTTGATGGAACAGTAAAACGTTATCGTTTTAATGAAACCCGAACATAATCCAAAAGTTTTAATCCAGCCAATGCGGTGGTTCAGTTTACGCTTTATTAAATTTCACAAATTTCAGGTGTTTCAGGATCCCAAACGGCTTGCGGCAACTCGGCGCAAACATAAAATATTTGCTATCGGGCGAGGAATAACGCTAAACCAAAATTATATTGAGTTAAACCATAGGAATATACTTAGAAGCAACCTTGGTTTGCACAGAGCTTGATGATGAAGTAATGATTTTCAATTAAGTTTTTTTTATAAATAAAATTAATTACAAGCACGTTGACGGAATGCCGCCGGATGCAGGCAGCGCAGAACCGTCCGTCGTGGAGATCTTTGGGAGGCCTTTGTCCATTAGTGGACGTCTACAGGCTGATGTGATGATGATGATATTACTGTATTTATAAGTTTTTTATCACACTATTAATATAAGGGCGAAAGCTTGTAAGTTTGTGAGTGTGTATGTTTGTTACTTCTCCACGTCTAAACAGCTGGAGCGATTTTAATAAAGTTTGGTATGGAGTTAGCTGACACCCTGGATTAACACATAGGCTACTTTTTACCGTGCGAAAATATCTCATTCCCACGGGAAAACCTGTTAACGCGGGTGAAGCCGCGGGACGGAAAACTAGTTATCCATAAAAGTGTACAGTTAGTGTGTGTTTTATTTAAACTACAGATAGGACAAAATAAAAAAACACAAAATTACAGGTGATCTAAAAGAATTAAAATCATAAAAGCGATTCAGTTACAATTAAATTTAACGCTACGCTACAGAAACAACCGAAATAAGACCTACGTCTACGCAGTACTACGCAGTAGACGATAAAATAATCCAAAAATGTAACGAAATACTCTTTTATAGTAAACCTGTAAACACCTGTCACTCAAGGCTTCTTTTGATCCCAGACTAGACAGAGCTTTCACAACATACTTCTATTAACCACTTCCAGATAATACGCAAACAAAAGCTCATAAACAATAAAGGGTGTGGGCAGAATTTGAACCCGTAACCTTGAATTTTGCGAGTAAACAATATTTGCTACAATTCTGAATTAAAATATATTTTTTTTCTAGCCTTCTAGAGTGTAGAGTGATAAATAGGTACATACATACATTAATCATAAATAAAGCGAATATAGAAAAATGGGTTCAGTAGTGGTAGCATAATAAAATAGATATAGGCACATATAGGTATTATCTCTTATCTGTCAAAATGCTGTCAGAAATCCACTAGTTTTAATTTCTGCTAATTAGATAAGACACGACAAAACTGTGTCTGTCTTGTCAATACTTTTGTAGTTGTTGTAGATACTTTTTACCACCACGGTAAAATATCTCATTTCTACGGGAAACTGTGCACGGGAAAGTCAAAAACAACGCAGGCGTAGCCACAGGCGGACAGCTAGTAATTATTTAAAAAGAAGAATTGGAGGTTTAAAAAGGATAGTATTTAACCGTACCTCAAATTATTCTCTTGTTCCACCTAAATATCTTCACCAAATTATACTCTTGTTCCACCTAAAATACTAATTATGCACCAAAACATGCAAACTTGAGACTTCTTGAGTTATCAACTTTGAAAAATTCAAAACTACGGCGGTCGCCGGACGCTGCCGCGGCACGCTCGCTCCGCTCGCTCGGCTCCCTCCGCTCTGTTATTGACATCAGTCTAACTTAACCTAACCAACCGATTTGATTCTGGGTAGATTTGTTTTTTTTTAGCGGGGGGCTGCGCCCCCCCGTCCCCCGCTTCGGTTCACGCCCTTGGATATTTGGTGCAAGATTAGTATTTTTAGTGCACGAATAATATATTTGTTGTAAGATTCGATTTTTTGGTTAACAGAAAATTATATTTCGTTTAAAAATAGTAATGTTACTTTGAGAATTAGCGGCATTAGGTGTTTGTAGAGGTTACAGGATCGGGGCCAGCACGTGTCGTGTTATCGATTACAGCTCTTGAAAGGATCGCCGCGGGGACCAAACAAGAGAACGAGGACTTTCTCTTATACACTATGGTAAACGAATTGTTTTCAATATAGACCTTGTATCTGCGTCAAATTTGACAATAATCATGTTATTTATATAAAGCCGTATTTGATAGAATATTACTTTACTGCAACAATATACAAATACATAATATGTGTATATGTTGAGTTATTGTACTTGTCCTTGTGTAAAATCACTGAAAAATTATACGTTTGGAGCTTGAATTCATAGTTTACAAAACACTTTCTGTCATGGAAATGTTAAGAAGTTTAAAAACCTGAGAGATTCCTGAAAATCAGCTGATTTTCACCTGGGGCGCCTCCCTTATAGATCCTTTGTTCGTAGTTCTTTTTTTTTTGTAATTGACCTATGCTTGTTTCGAAAAGGTACGACCAATCAAGCTTCACCAGACTTGCGGGGGAGCGGAAGACTCTACCCAAAAAAAAGTCATATACCAACGCGTCTAGGTCATATGTTTTTGTAAAATATAGATTTTATTATTCGAAGATATCATTAATATTTTTACGGAACAGTTTTACTCGTCTGAAATGAAAACAAATCAAACTGTTCACAATGTTTTACATTTTCGGAAAAATAGGAAAACACCGTCACAAACATATGGAAAAGTGCAGAAGCCAGCACATGCGATTGGAAATTCGCACTACGAAATTCATCCCTACTGTTCCACGTCCAGCCACATGTGCTGTGTGCATGAAGATTAGTTTTACTCAAAAATAATAAACGCATGTACCAAGATTGTTTAATTTGTTTATCAAACGCAACAAGTGATAGGTTTTGTCTAAAGCATTTCTGCAAATTTCTACCTATTACCTACCTGGTAGATACTAGTTTTACGCCCCGCGGCGGATTTTCCCGTAGGTACATATGAATTTGAAAATCTAAAACACATTGGTACGTGCCGAGGTTCGATCCCGCGAACTTCCGAATGGAACTCAACGGTCCTAGCCACTTGGCTACCGTCGCTTCATAAAATAATGTACATAGATAGAATTAAATAGGTGCCATCTATCCCCGGTTGGTGGAGCTCCCCGAATGTCTTAGTTCGCATTTGTTACGACGCGACATGAATAGATGTCTGGATACCGCTGTCTGGTCTGAGGTGACCTTTAGTCCTTTAATCGCTCTGTGTGCAGTCAGCCTTTTTATTCCCCGACGAAAAAGAGGGATGTTATAAGTTTGACGAGTGTGTCTGTCTGTGGCATCGTAGCTCCTAAACGGAGGCGCCAATTTGATCTAGTTTTTTTTATTTGCAAGGTTGAAGGTGTCATAATCGAGAGTGTTCTAATCTTAGCTATGATCCAAGAAAATATCTTCAGCTATTTGAAGATTATCAGCTCTTTTCTAGTTGTGATCTATTTAAGCAACGGTTTTGAGGCGGGGGTTATTTAAAATTTTGAAGTAATTTAGAACGTACTTGTTTTAATTTTGTAAAAAGCTTTTGAAGAAATGTATATAAGAGTAGCTTAGAAACATGAACAGAATAGGTGTTCTATGCTTATTGTAACTAAAGAAAAAATATCAAGTCAATTTTGTTTCGGCACTTGGTAGGTAAATACTGGGAGTGAGATTGGCGAAAAAATGTCTTATTAAGAAAAAATATACATATATTTACACAAAGGTACTAGGTACAAAAGCATGCGTAGTCGACGACACGAACAACTAGTGATCATATTTATTTTAAGCTACTCGTACCTAGGAATATACGAGTATAATTTATCAATTTTGGATAATGTCTACTTACGTTACCAATTTGTCTGTCCAACTAATACCTCTCGCATTTGATTTGAATGAAATGAAAAACAAACCTTATGTCAATTTGAATTAACACAATTTACATTTAGTTATAGAATACTCTTATACTTATAACTGGCCAGTGGTGTTCTGCTAATTTATATAAGCCTTTGTTCAGTGACCAGTAGCTTGAGAATCCTTTGTCTTGAATTGACTGGCTTATAATCAGAAAAGCTTCACAATTAATACAGTGGCTTAAATTACGTTCAATCTAATTCATTCACAACACTTAGGTTCATAACATACGGAATGGACTTGAAGAATATAAATAGGTATTAACTTTACGTAGGTACTAGACTTTACAGCGGTCCCGAACTGGGCGCCAATTAAGGCAAAAAAATATCTTAATAAGCTCTTGTTATGAAATATTCTAGATTATTCAAAAATATCGAATCGTGCTAAAGTCTGTCGGAACTAAAACGAGAGAAATTCTTTAATATACCCTTGGAACAACCTACAGCTTGTGTGAAATGAGGATCCACCCCCGGGCGTGATCAGCGACATGCACGTTAATGACTCGCGACGCACGCGACGCCCGCCAACCCGGCCGACGTAAAAGCCCCCCTCTATCTCGCCTCCGCAGGCGTCTTGCGGAGTTTCGATTCGGCCGGATTATCAGCCTCGTCCGTCGCCAACAAGCGAGTGTAATCAGCGCGGCGGTGACCGCTCGCGCGTAAATTACGCAGCTGCGCCATTGTAGGCAGACCCGCGTCGTGCATTTACTCCCTTTGCGGGGGAATAAGTAATCAGGGGTCTGGGTAGAGTGGTCGGTCGCGCGGTACACGTCCTTCGCTAATGCCCGCTTAGGTAGCCCCGAGCTCGCAAACATAATCGCGTGCCCTCCATTGTCCCCTCAGGATAGGGCTGCGAGGTTGTTATTCGACTGATTGATTGGACCGCTACTTAGGCGAAATTCGTTGGAGAAATTGGACGGTAAAGCTTTGGTTAATACCTACCCGGCTTGGGATTGGTGAATATTTAAGTGGACTATGTTAGTCATGCAAAGAATATTCGATTTACAATGTTTATGGTAGGTATAGGTGCGGTGCAGGTTTGAAAGTAGGAAACTCTTCGTAATTATGTTAAAAGCAATTAACTTATTAAGTTTTCAGTAAGGCCGTATTTCAGTAAGCTTCGTTGCCTAAGGCGGCTTTTCTCAGTTTGTATTGTTTTAAAATTTAAAAATTTATTAATAATAAAATAACTTACATTGAAGTGATAACTATTATAATAAAAGAGGTGGATAGGTAATCCTCAAAAGATTTGAAAACATTCCAAGTTTTTACTTTACATTTCTTTGTTTGGGTACCCATTAACCACAGTGATATCTGACGAAGCCAACTAAAACCCCATCTAAAGCTTTATCTAGAAGAGATTTTAAGATTAGAGATCTTTTTATTTTTGATATCTTTATTTGTATTGTATTTACCTTTGTAGAGACGTTGAGTCATGTTACTTTAACTGAGAAATCAGGATGATACCACCTAAGCGAATTTTGTCGATCAACGAAATCCTGATCACAAGATGTGCCGAAACGCATTCCGCTTAATTGGAAAGCGTCGCCCGATGGCGCAGCTTAGCCAGCTTCATTAAATTACAGCAGCGCATTATCTTCGCTGCCCGCTGCCCGCCAAATCCAATATCCTAACGCGCAATAACAATCGCGACCGTCTATCGGCAAGCGTAAATTATGCACGAGTGTACCCACCTTCGTTCGCCCTCTACCCAGACCAAAAGTCACCTTAGCGCCCTCGAATAAGACTCACTTTGGGTGTATTATTATACGCTCGCGACCGCGCTAATGGCGACATCCCCCGCGCCCTTTCCCCACCCCCGCTCGCCCGCAAGCAAAGCACGCGTCGCAAAAGGAAAACCCTGTCTAATTGTGTGCCGTAGCGACCATCAATGAATTAAACAGCTGATCGATACGGCGATGTACTTGCGAAATTGCTGGGCGGACACCTGACGACGGTCACTTTGGCTGGCGGCTGAAATAGAGCGGCCATGTTTTGATAATGCGCCTCAATTAAATAGTTCTGAGTCCGTATCTAACACCAGAACAACAGAAGTTTACTTCCTACTAAACTAATAAAAAAGTATCTAATTTAATCATTCACTTACAGTATTGTTACAGGGATATATTATTCAGTATCAAGTGACGCAATTCCATTTGACGTTTTATTTAAGATTGATTATTGCATTATGTAGATACGTCTAAAGTATAAATAATCTAATCTAACTAAAACAGCAAAGACCACTGCGCAGTGCCATACGTAAACTTAGTTAGAAAAGCTGTTTTCATTCGATACGTAGCTCTTTTAATCCGTACTAATTAACCTTTTTCAAAATAGAAGCCTGCGACCTGCTTCTCATTCGCGCGAGTTCCCCCCTCCCCCGCTAAAGCAACCCTCTTCCCCTAGCTCGTCGTAAACTTATTTTTTCGCGGACAAAGCGAGCAAGAGCAGACATTCGGTATGTTCGCGATATCCCCAAATTCCAGTCCCCCTCTTTACTTCTAAAGACACAGATAATTATTAATAGTAGTCCCAAAGATAATATTATATAAGTATACATCTTAATTTGTTCATTGAACTACTAGATAGACAAAATGGTCAAACACGGGTTAGAAGGGCTTATTCTAAATAGAGTCAGTGCAAATATTGTAGAAGTCAATTTCCACAGCCGAAAAGCATGAAAAAGAAACACTCATTACTAGTGACAAAGTTACACTTGTAGATACAAAATTATAATCATTTTATTATTGTAAAGAAAACATAGTACTCGTATAAATCATTTGAGCTTTATAATCGTACTAATTATATCAATAAAGAAATTAAAGTGTAGGCATGATTAATTTAAAAACATTACTGTAAGGAATAAAAAAGAAATATCCGCTAATATACATATATTTGTGAAATTTTAATACTGTCATCGTCATCATCATCATTTCAGCCGAATGACGTCCACTGCTGGACAAAAGCCTCCCCCAAAGATCTAAAAATAATAAAACTAAATACTGTAATCTATTATATAAAAATGAAAGTCCTGACTGACTCATTCACCTATCAGCGCTCAGCCCAAACCGCTGAACGTATAAAGGTGAAATTTGGTACAAACATCCCTTGAGTGACGGAGGCACGAGATAAGAAGCGATTTTTCGAAAATAGTTACCCAAGGGAAGATATGGGGGTTGAAAGTTAGTATGGGGAAAAAAAATTAGTTGCAGATATTGATTTGAAAATTTGTACGATTACTCCTTGAATAAAATAAATGAACACCTATTTCAGGTTTTTTTTCAAAAACAACACCCAAGGGTAGAAATTAGGGTTGTCACTTTTTTTAGTAAAAAAATTTTGTTACATTTTTCGGTTTGAAACTTTTCAGGATTGCTTTTAAAAATAAATAAATTGACACATGTTTCGCCATTTTTTATTAAATCACCCCCAAGGGGTGACAAAAGGGATGAAATGGCTCATCAACGCCCAGCCCAAACCGTTAAACCTAGAAAACTGAAAATTGGCAAAAACATTCCTTAGGTGACGTAAGCATAACATGAGAAGCGATTTTTCGAAAATCGTCACCCAAGGGGTGGAAATAGGGGTTGAAAGTTTGTATGAAGAAAAATAATTAGTTTAACGTTTTGACTTGAAACTTTGCATGGTTATACTTGACAATAAATAAACGAACACGTGTTTCAGGATTTTACGCAAATAGTTACCCAAGGGAAGAAATGGGGATTGAAAGTTAGTATGGGAAAAAAAAAATTGTTGCAGATTTTGATTTCGAACTTTGCAGGGTTATACTTGACAATAAATAAACGAACACGTGTTTCAGAATTTTTCGCAAATAGTTACCCAAGGGAAGAAATGGGGGTTGAAAGTTAGTATGGGAAAAAAAAATTAGTTGCAGATATTGATTTGAAACTTTGCAGGGTTATACTTGACAATAAATAAACGAACACGTGTTTCAGGATTTTCCGCAAATAGTTACCCAAGGGAAGAAATGGGGATTGAAAGTTAGCATGGGAAAAAAAAAATTGTTGCAGATTTTGATTTGAAACTTTGCAGGGTTATACTTGACAATAAATAAACGAACACGTGTTTCAGGATTTTTCGCAAATAGTTACCCAAGGGAAGAAACGGGGGTTGAAAGTTAGTATGGGAAAAAAAAATTAGTTGCAGATATTGATTTGAAACTTTGCAGGGTTATACTTGACAATAAATAAACAAACACGTGTTTCAGGATTTTCCGCAAATAGTTACCCAAGGGAAGAAATGGGGATTGAAACTTAGTATGGGTAAAAAAAATTAGTTGCAGATATTGATTTAAAACTTTGCAGGGTTATACTTGACAATAAATAAACGAACACGTGTTTCAGGATTTTTCGCAAATAGTTACCCAAGGGAAGAAACGGGGGTTGAAAATTAGTATAGGAAAAAAAAATTAGTTGCAGATATTGATTTCAAACTTTGCAGGGTTATACTTGACAATAAATAAACGAACACGTGTTTCAGGATTTTTCGCAAATAGTTACCCAAGGGAAGAAACGGGGGTTGAAAGTTAGTATGGGAAAAAAAATTAGTTGCAGATATTGATTTGAAACTTTGCAGGGTTATACTTGACAGTAAATAAACGAACACGTGTTTCAGGATTTTCCGCAAATAGTTACCCAAGGGAAGAAATGGGGGTTGAAAGTTAGTATGGGTAAAAAAAATTAGTTGCAGATATTGATTTAAAACTTTGCAGGGTTATACTTGACAGTAAATAAACGAACACATGTTTCAGGATTTTTCGCAAATAGTTACCCAAGGGAAGAAACGGGGGTTGAAAGTTAGTATGGGAAAAAAAAATTAGTTGCAGATATTGATTTGAAACTTTGCAGGGTTATACTTGACAATAAATAAACGAACACGTGTTTCAGGATTTTCCGCAAATAGTTACCCAAGGGAAGAAATGGGGATTGAAAGTTAGTATGGGAAAAAAAAAATTGTTGCAGATTTTGATTTGAAACTTTGCAGGGTTATACTTGACAATAAATAAACGAACACGTGTTTCAGGATTTTTCGCAAATAGTTACCCAAGGGAAGAAACGGGGGTTGAAATTTAGTATGGGAAAAAAAAATTAGTTGCAGATATTGATTTGAAACTTTGCAGGGTTATACTTGACAATAAATAAACGAACACGTGTTTCAGGATTTTCCGCAAATAGTTACCCAAGGGAAGAAATGGGGATTGAAAGTTAGCATGGGAAAAAAAATTGTTGCAGATTTTGATTTGAAACTTTGCAGGGTTATACTTGACAATAAATAAACGAACACGTGTTTCAGGATTTTTCGCAAATAGTTACCCAAGGGAAGAAACGGGGGTTGAAAGTTAGTATGGGAAAAAAATATTAGTTGCAGATATTGATTTGAAACTTTGCAGGGTTATACTTGACAATAAATAAACGAACATGTGTTTCAGGATTTTCCGCAAATAGTTACCCAAGGGAAGAAATGGGGATTGAAAGTTAGTATGGGTATAAAAAATTAGTTGCAGATATTGATTTAAAACTTTGCAGGGTTATACTTGACAATAAATAAACGAACGCGTGTTTCAGGATTTTTCGCAAATAGTTACCCAAGGGAAGAAATGGGGGTTGAAAGTTAGTATGGGTAAAAAAAATTAGTTGCAGATATTGATTTAAAACTTTGCAGGGTTATACTTGACAATAAATAAACGAACACGTGTTTCAGGATTTTTCGCAAATTGTTACCCAAGGGAAGAAACGGGGGTTGAAAGTTAGTATGGGGAAAAAAATTAGTATAAACGCCCAGCCCGAATCGCTATACCTAGAAAGGTAAAAACTGGCAAAAAAAAAATCTTGGGTGACGTAAACATGAGATAAGCGGAGATTTTTCAAAAATCGTCACCCAAGGGGTGAAAAAAGGGGTTCAAAGTTTGTATGAAGAAAAGAAATTCGTTGGACGTTTTGACTTGAAACTTCGCAGGGTTATACTATACATGCCAATAAATTGACGAACACATGATTTAGGATTTTTCCGACCAACAACCCCTAAGGGTTGAAATAGGGGTTGAAAGTTTGTATGAAGAAAAAAAATTCGTTGGACGTTTTGATTTGAAACTTCGCAGGGTTATACTTGACTATAAGTAAATGAACACGTGTTTCGGAATATTTCCGACAAATAACCGTTAAGGGTGAAAATAGGGGTTGAAAGTGTGTATGAAGAAAAGAAAATCGTTGGACGTTTTGACTTGAAACTTCGCAGGGTTATACATGACAATAAGCTAACGGACACATGTTTCAGGATTTTTCCGACCAACAACCCCTAAGGATTGAAATAGGGGTTCACAGGGGTTGAACGTTTGTATGAAGAAAAAAAATTCGTTGGACGTTTTGACTTGAAACTTCGCAGCAGGGTTATACTTGACAATAAATAAATGAACACGTGTTTCGAGATTTTTCCGACAAATAACCGTTAAGGGTGAAAATAGGGGTTGAAAGTTTGTATGAAGAAAAAAATCGTTGGACAATATTTAATATAAAAAAAAACATATACATATACGGTCGAATTGAGAAACTCCTCTTTATTCTGAAGTCGTTAAAAAAGTCATGAATTAATACGTGTTTCGAGATTTTTCCGACAAACAATCCCAACGGGTTAAAATAGGGGTGGAAAATTTGTATGGAGAAAAAAAAATTGTTGGTCGTTTTGACTTGAAACTTTGCAGGCTTAGAGTTTAAATAGAAAAATTTCTGGGAGGTTTGCAGGATTATATTTGACAGTAAATAAAACCAAACCCACAAGGGTTGCAATAGGGGTTAAAATTTATAAGGAGAAAAATAAAATCTTCGTATGGCACTTGATAAAATCTATATTCTGCGTTTACAAACCATCCGTTTTAAATAAGTCGGAATTTAACATAGATTTTCGTAGTAACTAAACTCAGGGCTACTGACCCTTTATATACGCGGGCGACGCCGCGGGCAACAGCTAGTATGTTCATATTTCACGGGTGGACAAAAGAAAGAGCAACAATAGGAATATTCCTGTTCGGTCTAATTCCCGCCGGTGCCCGCGGCTCGCGCGACACGTAGCTATAAAATGTTTATGGACCTAGCACTACTCCGATTGGACTACACGAGCTCTGCGAACCAAATAAAGAGAATCTCTTATGCGTCGTTTTGTGGGAAAATACCGGTGAATTTCCTTATCGTGCAAAAAGTGGGCGAAAAGAAAGGACAGATCTTGGTCAATACAAACAACTTAGAAACAAACTGAGTTATTATTGAGATACCGGGTTACATTTAAAATTGAGCGTGTGTAGCCCGCTTTACTGAAATACGTTATAAATATTTTTTACTCTAAAACAACACAAAATAACACATAAAAGATAAACACAAAAGATTCAGAACATGTTTTTTTCTAAACGTGCGTGAAATGGTCCCCGCGGCTACGAAACTGTTTACGTAGCGCCTTGCTACGGCGTAGCAGTGTCGTAGCTAGACCGTAGCGTAGACGCGTGTTGTTGAAAAAGCGCTACACATATTTTTATTGTTTTGTTTTAAATTGCGCTCATAAATATAATATGAACAATGTATGTATATTTCATAATATTAACTATAAGTAAAATAAGGCCTTTGTCCAGCAGTGGACGTCTTTCGGCTGAGATGATGAAAATAATATGATATAATGTCTGAAAAGACTGGTACCTAAAGTCCAATGCTGGGATAAATACGCCTTTGCAATTACAACTTTTATTATAGTGTTATTCTTTAACATTATGTACAAGTTTTTTTGATATACATAAGTTGAAGCAATATGCTCACCATTTTGATACATTTATCTACACTATATGGGGGCTGAAAAAGTTTCTTGTCATGTTAGCTTTCTACAGCGTTATTCCATAAAAAATACGTTTTTCAGTACATTAGCTCAAGTCTGTTATCCAACCCTGTTCTAGCAACAACACAAGATTTATATAAAATTACCGTTGTTGTCAGGCAAGACGCGAGTCGCGCGACACGCGGCGGCGACACGGCGGCGACACGACACGGCGCGGGCGGTCGCGTGTGCCCGCGAATTATTCACGCGCGACAGACAGTCGCAATTTGCCCAGGGCTGGCACAATTGCTCAGCGAACTGTGATGCCGTGAACCATCTTTTTAATCTTTATATTTCCAGCGGTTATAACCACCCACGTTGTTTCTCACTTGACTGTTTGGCCGTTTTAATACGAGTATAACTCCTTGATTTTGTGTCGTAAACGGTTGAACGAATTTGGATTTACATAAAAGTATAGTCAGTCAGTAGACCCGAGTTATCACAAAAACACGCGTTGATCGCTTGTCTCAAAAATTTTCTTTGAGATTCATCATAAAAGTCTTATAGACACGTCTTATTGTTTATATTTTTTATGGTAAAAACTAGAAGTACTTTTAGAAGCCATCTGCCTCGAAAGGGAGTTCTGTCAACCATGAGCGCATGGCAGAAGGTATGGGGATCGCAGTTGTTCATGCTTACACAAGTGAAAGTTTATGTGCCTACAGTGACTTTGTAGGACACACAGGAAGAGTTGAATTAGTCCAATTGAAAACAAGGAACTACGCGGCGGATAGAATAAATACGATTTCAAAAATTCTTTCACCATTAGAAAGTTACATTCACCCTGAGTAACATAGGGTAGGTACCTTTTACCGCGGGAAAACGCCTCATTCCAACGGGAAAAACTGTTAACGCGGACGGAGCCGCGGCGGAAAGCTAGTTTGGATTAAATCAGTTGAGTTGAGAAGTAGTTCATCCTCCGGCATCAAACTGTTTTACTTCTCTACGTAACCCTGCATCATTTGATCCTTACTTGAGACGCAGACTTATCAGAACTAGATAGATAATTTGGTAGAAAAATCCCAGCTCTGAGTATGACGCATCCCTGGGTCAACAAGCGGGGCGCGGGGTGTGCGGGGCGCGCGGGGGACGCCTTGACAGCCGCCGCCGTTAATTCCTGAGCGGCGCGCGATTGACAACGCGCCCGGAATTTATCGACACACTCGCCACGGCTGCGAGCTAGAGTTGCGCCGCACGACGCATTGCCAATATCGATACTGATTCAAAAACAGCGCACTTACATAAAAAAAAAATTGGATAGAAATGAAATATTATTTGCATTTTTGTATACTTTTTCTTACAGAAAACCTTGATGGATGTTGCATTGTAATATGTAAATTATTTATCCAACAAGTAAGATATTTTTAATGACTTGTGAACGGCTTTGTGCGAGCAGCTTGTATTAAATATAACACTAGACAATAATGGTTCTAACGAAATATATAACGGCTACTATTCAGTTTTTAAACATCTTCGAATTCTCATAATTTTATTTCGTATGTCATGTTTTAAAACATCAAAATCAACAACATAGACTAATCACACATTTTACATTTCTATTCTTATCCCGATTTTATTTTGTTTTATTTTTGTCTATTTTTATATTGACTTTGAAAACTTTTTTTACTATGGGTGGGTACCTCCTGTCTGAAATAGAATATTATTATTATTATCGACACAATAGACCTCGCAGCCCTAGCTCACGTTTCTGCTGCGTTCGGTTCGCTGGCTGTATGTACCGACGATCTTATGTACTCGAGTACATAAGGGATGCCTTTTAGGACCACGCTACGTAGATCTAGGTACTATAGGTACCTGTGGCACTGATGCATCTCGGATGCCAGTCGGCTGAAACGCATACTAACGACCTCATAGCCGGTCAGAAACGGAGTAAGACATAGCAAGGTCTAACTTCGTTTAGTTTGCATTGTACGGAACGCGTCTAGTCTTGTTCGAATGACAGGCGACTACAAGGTATGTACGGCCTGATTCAAAATAATGTGACGTTACACAAGCAAAGTACCTTAAGGTCGGTATTGAGTTATGCATATCCCTGTAATCAGCAACTAATGAGCTATTCAAATCCAAAATGATTATCTTCGTACTAAAAACTGCCACGTTTTCACAATCACAATTAGGTATTCACCCAGAAAAATCTATGTAATACTCTGCAACTGTGCCACCGCCTAACTTCACAATGAATTAAATACTTACAAAGTAATACGTCAGATTTACATAAAGTACCTACTCGAAAAATCGGGTTGAAAAATCGTCATTAAAAACAGTGAAAAAAGAAAAACATTGACTGTGGCACAGGTAGCAATCTCTGCAGCTGACTGTAAAAATGGACTTTATTTTAACTGCGTTTTAGGTGTGCCGACTATAATATTTTTTACAGAGTGAATTTGCAAGTGCTCTGTCTCTCGTAATGCACGCGATGTCGAGCGTTTTTATTGTAAACAAACTAACAAATAATCAAAGGCTATTAGAATAAAGACAAAAAAATACATTTACAACCAGAAGGATCGTAAAAATAATTATTTTCCATGACGAAAATAAACGGAAATTAATGGGCCCAGGATGTTAAGGAAGGCACTCGGTGGGAGTCGAACGGGTTGCGCGTAGGCAGTACACGCGCTGAAGGGTCTCGTCCTGAGACGACTACTAACTGCCCCACCAGCCCCTCTAACATGCCCGGTTCACGCGTGACAGACAATTTTGTCGTGCGTATTCTATCCTATTGGTGGATATTTCAATGTTTTTTGACAGTTAAATGTGCGACAAAATTTTGTCATAGCACTGCATGTTACGGGGGCTGTAGGCTCAATATGTCACGAGAGCTCAAGAAAGTGTCAACGACATAATGACAGAATGGCTCCGCTAGCACAACCGTTCACGAGTGATAGACATAGTTTTGTCATGCGTATTCTCTTATTCTATTGGAGGATATTTCAAAATGGCGCTGGCGGGTTTTTCTCAGCTTTATGACAGTTAAATGTGTGATAAATTGTTGTCGACCAATGACACTATATTTTAAATTTGAAACCCTCGCGTACTTCTCGGGCGCGGGCGTACGTAATACAACAGTATACATATTAGGATGCTTTTTCCGCTTTCACGCCTAAATTACTAAACGGATTGAGATTCTAATATGAAACAGGCTTCTTTTTAACGTGTCAAAATACGGGTACAACGTACGTAGTTAATTAAAAAAAAAGAAAAAAGATTAGGTATAAAGATTTTAACAGTAACATAATTATTGACTAACTAAACTAGTTACTTTTTGAACAGATGTTGTCTGTTAAAGATTTTCGATCCGCCGCCGCCCGAGTAAAAAAAAATTTTACATTTGGCTTCGCTTCAAAATAACATATTCACTGTATAGAATATACAATACAGTGCGAATTGCACATGCAGGCAAAAGGTTTTATTCACTTTCCCTCTCTTAAACATTTGTGTCCAATTCTCTTGACAATATCTCATTAGTATTCAGATGCGATGTGTGGGGCGCGAGGCTTGCGTCCTGTCTATAAGATAAGGACCCGGATTGAGAGGGGCCGTGGCCACTCGATCAGAACCATCGATTGAGCTGCGTGCTAGTGATGATTTACGGACTAGCAGGGCTTTTATTTTTAATTGACCTATGCTTGTGTCGAAAAGATACGACCAATCAAGCTTCACCGGACTTGCGGGGGAGCGGAAGACTCTACCCCAAAAAAAGTCATGTACCAACGCGTCCAGGGGCGGCTCGAGGGAGCCTCGGACTTCGGCCTAGCGCGTTGATACTGAAAAAAGTGAAGTGAAAGAAGTGAAGGAGACGACGCCTGAGGGGCTCCGTCTCTGATTATCAATTTTGATTTTGGTTTTGGCCGCGCCCCCGCCGGCGGGTACGGGCACTGTTACCTGAAGGGCATATTGCGCGTAGATTGGTGATTACATATAAAAGTAGGAAAGTATTCGTATTGCACTAACACACACTTTCACGGGTTTTCTCCACGATTTTTTTTAAACCGCGAAAATTTAAATATGTTTCAGTATTCGTATTGTTCGAAAAAACCGAATAATATATAGATGTTATTCGGATAGTAAATGTGGCAAATATCCGAATAATACGGATATTCTGATATCCGAATTGCATGGCCTAGCTGCGAGGGGTCCGGGACTACTGCACTTGACTGCAAAGATGGCGGCGATTATAATGGCTATGAATTAAGAAGATGGGAAACTCTATCTTGTTTAACGATTTGGGAAATGACAAGAGATTTTCCTTCATGTTAAATAACTAATTGAAAAATGTTCACGCCTATTACAGATCAACTAGTAAATTTCAGAAAGGTCGAAACTATAATAATTAAAAAAAAAGTCTGTAGAAGTTTAGTAAGTCTTTAAGCGACTATCTATCTATTTGTTAACTAAGTATAACATAATGATGATGATGTTTGTAACAAACAAAACAAAGTTGTACGTACGTACAATAACAATATTATAATAATAGACTAGCGACCCGCCCCGGCTCCGCACGGGAAAATGGTTATTGTGGGTTATCCTTAAGTATTATACATGTATTATACATATAGACCTTCCTCTTGAATCACTCTATCTATTAAAAAAACCGCATCAAAATCCGTTGCGTAGTTTTAAAGATTTAAGCATACATAAGGACATGGGGACATAGGGACAGAGAAAGCGACTTTGTTTTATACTATGTAGTGATTAAGCGTAAAACTGCGGAACTTTTAAATAGGCGCTTAAGTGACCCCCACACTAGCGTCTTTTGAGCGTCGTCGTCGTGCGTCGCGCATTCAATCATAAGCAGCAAGGCGAGTGAACCAAAACACGGACGCGAATGATTGTATTTGCGACGCACCCACTCTAAATACGCTAGTGTGAGGGGTGTGCTAATATGTAACTAATATCTGAACTCGGGAGATTGCACAAAATAATTTAAAAAGCTATGTTCTAAAATATATATAGGTATACGTCACCTAAAGACTTGTTGATCGCGCAATAAACGACCTACGACAATGGAAATAAAATTAAATGGGTTTCAACAAAAAGTGACAAGTCATCAATAAAATTAGGCATTCTCAGCTCGTCGCCCGCAGACCGGCGGCAGACTGGCGAGGGCCGGCTTGATTATATTAATATTTTTAGAACAGATAAAATTTGAGTTTGGAATTCTAGAATTTCAAACTGTCACCATATCGTTGCAGCCTGTATCAGTAAATCGATCGCCATAAAGACCGGTCTTAGGCATACATTCTAATAGTTATTTTGGCACAATTACGTTTTTCAAACAAAAGATTCAGATTTTCGGATAATTAGAATAGAATATACTTTATTGCACACAAGGACATAAATACAAACAATATGTAGCAAATAGGGTGTACATATAGGCGGTATTATTGCTAAAGGTAGCAATTTCCACCAGGCAACTTTAGAACAAAATAGAGTACATAGACTTTCTGCAACCCTATACAGCGGCTCGTTAGTTTAAAATGGAATACAGAGTATTGCGCATAAAAAATGAGACAAAAAAAGGTGTACAAAAGACGGCCTTATTGCTAAGCTTATTGTATTTCTATCAGGTAACCCTTGGGTGCAGGACTTAAAATATCTAATAATAAATAAATAATAATCATCGTCATCGTTAATAAATTTTATTTTATTGTGTTCGGTTCGACTTGTAAAAACACTTAAAACATTAATAGCAGAAGTAAAAGTTACATACTAAGTTACGTAGGAGTAGGAATCCCTAGTTCATTCGCAGCTGCTATTACAGAGATGGGTATGTACGTATTCGCCACAACTTTGACCCACTTTGCGACGCAAACTTTTAGATCAACGACTTTTGCTTTCATGCCATTCTATTTCTATACGCTATATTGTTAACAAATACGCCTGAATATTGGAAACCGCAGACAAAATTATTTGTTACTCATTCATAACTCACTTATGTACGAGTAAGCAGTCCTTCATTTGGAGCTAAGCATTTGAATTTTATTACGTACGTTTTTTCGACGCTCTTACGGCGAAGCAAAACGTAAGCACCACCTGTGAAGAAATTCAAAGGTTGTGTGTGAAGTCGTCTAACCCACACTGGGCCAGCATGGTCGACAAAGGCCTATTCACTCCGACGCAGGACAGGCTCGAACCCTTTAGTGGGGACGTAAACATGAGATTTTAACATCTAAGAACATGCATAATGAACATTTTCCAAGATTAGCTCCAGGCTCGACTCAGTCACTTTTAAAGGCTGCTGAACAAAAATGTTTTAATTTGTCACAATTTTAACGCCTCATCCTTTTTGAATTACATTTATTTCATACCCACTATCTAATACGGAATTCCTCTAGGTCTAAATAGTCAGCATTTTACAACTAAATCCTGAGAATTCTTTGAAGTTCAGTGTCGCGTTACAGTGTTCTCTGAAGCAATTAAAACTTCTATATAAAGTAGGCATCCTGTTTTGTAGAAGTGTTGTTTGGAGCGAGCATTCCTGTGAGATCTAACTAAACTAGATTGCAATTACAAAGAGAGGTTTGGCACCTAAGCAAGATAATGTTTAAAGACCGACCCGTAAAAAACTAAAACAATCACACACTAATTTCATAAAGGCGAATAATTTTGTTACTTCTTCACGAATAAATATAAAAGGATATCATTCATTTTGGACCAAAAAAGTAAAAGTGCCGGCCAGCAGAAAAAAGTATTACTTTCGGGTAGAACACACAATTCCTGTATTTTTTTATTATGACACCAATCCTGTGCACCCCATGGTTGTATTGATAGAAGCTATTCATTAAATAATAAAAAAGTTATTATAAATGTATTATTTTGACGCATGTCACAGCGCATGTAGTCACATTATATTGAATATATTATATTTATTTATTTTATACAGTTTAACTTTTTTTTAAATTATTATAATAGAGGCCCACTTGGATTAAGTATGTATTTGTTTAATATAATTAAAAATATATTATTAAAGTATTATTATGATGCATAATATGATCATTTATTAACGATTTTTTGTTTATTATTTAGAAAAAAAAGTAAAAAAAAAAATAAAAAAATAAAGAAAATGTAAAAAAAAAGTAAAGAAATATAGAAACTACGATGTGTTCTATCCGAAAATAACACTTTTTTTTCTTGGCCGGCATTTTCACTTTTTTGGTCCAACATTGTATGAAACGTGAATGATCTCCTTTGGTATAGAGTTAGCTGACACCCAGGATTAACACATAGGCTACGTTTTACTGCGGGAAAGTACCTCATCCCCACGGGAAAACCGGTTAACACGGTTAATCTAGAATTCTATTATGCTCTGAGCCAAAGTCTCTGAGTGCTATCACTGTTTCTTAGTCCTTTTCAGAGTTCCCCTATGGACGGTCTTCTTGAAGAACTCTTGTCAGACTAAATTTAGAGTCCCGAGGGCTATTATGTATATGCGTTAGTATGCAGTCAATGAAACAAGGCGCCCCCCGAGCATTACCCGGCAATCATTACTCGCCGGCACACGCGGTCCCTCGTAAATCAATATCGACGGACCCTTATTAATTAGTGCGTTCGTTACGCGCCCCCACGGTCCTTGGCGCCCCGGGTCCCTGGCGCCCTGGGTCGCGGGGCCGCGGGGCCGCTTCCTGCACTGAGCGTTTTTAATTAGGATCTCGAAAGGACGTGCCACAGATACCGCCTTAATAAAGACGGCGGCAAACAGCGGGACGCGCAATAACTACCAGCCATCCTCCGTTTGAATGCTGATAAATTCGTTCCTTGAATGCAGGAAATTCCAAAATTAGCTAATTGTCTATAGTAAAAAGTGATTCGCAAATTAGGCAGTTTTAAAATAGAAAAATCAGAAGTTACCTCTAATGTTAAAAAGATCTATGTAACTAAGAAAATAAATAACTAAATATGCAACAGACAAAGATATAATTACAAAAGATGCAATCCTGTGGAGTTTCTTCGGCGGGTTCTTCTCCACAGAAGCGCACACATTGCGCAAACCTGCCAGTTCTGTTCTGTTCTCGATTGTTTAATCGTTTTTTGTTGTTTAGATTTGTTCATTCAATTTGAGACGAAAGCCGGTCTTGGTTTGAACAAAGCCTCTTTACCTGACGTCATTAAGGGTTTCAAAAAACCTAATAAATAAAGAAATTTGAGTTTGAAATTCTCAACAAAGAACATTTTTCGCTTTTGCAACTGCACGAGCAGCCAACCAAAGCTTTATAAGAAAACAAAAACCGAGAAGAACCCGCCGACAAATTCTAAAGCAGATAAAATCATCTGCTTAACAAGAAAAATAAAACAGCGCGTAGATAAAAAGCTAACACAATAAACGTTAATGATGAACGTCCAATTTGCATTCGCGATTCGACAAACATTATGAAAGGGCCGAAGTAGGGGCGAGGCGCGGCCAATTTCTTTCATCTAGGGGACCGCCGCCTGTAGCATAAACAAGCTCTGAGAAAAACTCCCTGAATAATAATTAGGGTTGAAGATTAGGAGCGCGGGCGACGGCAGCGCGGCGCGGCGCGGCTATTAATTACTGGCCCAAGGCACCGTGCACCTACATAGACGGGTAGTCGGGTATATACGCTAGAATTTCCGGCCATATACCTACGCCTACCATGAATTTTGGCAAGATACGGCGGACTACTTGCACCATGTCTCACAATCAAATACCTAAGACTTTTCCATCAGCTAAGAGAGAACTTCTAGAACTGATTTGTAAATGGTTAGTAGTTTCTTCAATGAAAATGTGATTTTTACGAAGTTAACTTTTCTTTGATAGATCATCATCAGCATTAAGAAATCAAATTTAAATCAATATTCAATATCATTTAATCGTCAACAACTTTGTTTTAAAAATCAAGTCCTATCCCTAAGAAACTCGTGTATGAGATGGCCGCACATGTTTATGTATTTTACCTATCTAAATAATCACAATGTGCTTGAGACAACAATCCTTTAAACTTCTAAGAACAAAAGCTCGTCACGGACTATCCCACTCGCGAGTCCGCAGCGTGGCTATCCTACCCGTACCTAGATACGTGTCCGTGGGCAGCGAGCGTCTCGCGTGACCCCCCGTCTCCCGCTGACCCCCCTACCTCCCCCCGCCTCGTCTAATTGACGCCGCGCGGACGCCGCGGGGCCCGCCGCCGCCGCCGCCGCCTTCCGCTCCCGGACGATTTACAACATCGCCGATAATCTTTTCTTGATGACGTATTCTACATCGACATTTATCCTGCAGACGCGCTACGTATCCGGCGAAATGTGGAAACAAACAAAAACCAAATAACTTATCGCTTCTTATAACTTTAATTATGTTTTTAAGTAAATAAATAATAAACAGTTCAAATGTGTAGAGTCACCACATCGAAATTGACGAAAAACGTCACCCAAGAAGTGAACCCATTAAAAAAACTGTTAAGAATAGAATATACTTTATTGCACATAAAACATTAGATACAATCAGTAAATTCACAAAAACTAAGAGTTTAGTTAAAATTCTTCAGAACAATCAATCTTATCGGTAACATTCCAATTCTGATAGAATTTTCTCTAATCAAAGTCATGAACTTGGGAGAACAAATTAATATCAAATAATCGTTTAGATTTTTTGCTACAACACTAACGTTATCAAAACTAACTTACCGACACAAAACCCAATCTAATTCTAAGTAGGTTCCGTGTAATCAAATTGTCATATTGCCACTCACTACACTTTTTTACGAAATTAGGTAAAGGTTTTTCTAAATCCACAATTTAGGTACTACGGTACTTTTTACGGGACTCAACTCATCCCTGTCCTGAAAAAAGGTGATCAAACCTTTATTTTAGCTGAAAAAATAACCTCTAAAAGGTTTTTTCGCGGTGCGATAAACACCTTGAAGGCTCTTGAACAGGATTTTGATTTATCTCAACCTCCGTCAAGAAACTTTACCCAAAGCTTAATATTATATCTGTAGATTATTCCGACAAGGTTAAAACAACCTTTGTTTGCTTGTGTTGGCCTAATGAATTGTTTCTACTTTGAATATTATTTTTTTAAGATTTTTTTTATTTCTGTAGTTTTTTTAATTAAATGATTATTTTTACGTAATAAACTTCTCTACCAAAGAACTAGCTAGTCCATCATCAGCATTAAGAAATCCAATTAAAATCTGATACTAAATTTCAATATCGAATTTTAGCGCGGGACCTCGGCTCCTAATGAGTGAGACTTTAAATAAACCAGAGAAAATTCTCAATTTCCACTTGCCTGCCAGCGTTTGTGAATTTGCATCGGAAAGAAAGGCGAAAAAAAAGTATAAAAAATAGAAGCGCGGTGCCTCGCCCCTCCGCCCTGCCTCACGTGGGTGACCACCCTTAATACATGCACTGTTTTGTGTGGAGCCTGCCTTGAGGGGTATTACGGATTGAATACATCGATACGGTCCCGGACTGTTGCTAGGGTAGCTAATGTTTTGTGTGAAGCATTATGGACTTTTCTCGAATGATAAACATTACGAAGACTTTCTGTTGTTTAAGCGCGGTTTCGGCATAAAGCGCTGGGAGAGGGTTGTTTGTTTGTTTGTATAATTTTGAAAGAAAAAAAGTAAGGTGAATATTTATTATTGTTAGAAATCAGAATAAGTGAACAGACATGCCCCGATTTTCAGTTTCTATATTTATTATAATATGGAAACCTCTACGTACATTACTGTACAGAAAATAAAAGATTGTGTGCGAAGTCGACTTGCGCGGTCGATTAAAACCTTTTTCATATCTTTCAGGATAAATTCAAGCCACTCGATGGGGGTAGCATCTAAACTGTCACAGTAAACTCACTTGTTTGTGAACTTCTAAACCCATAGCTGACGATCGAGTAAGTCACAGGATACCCTCTACCATAACTATAAAGCTAAATTGCTATATATATAACGGCAGCGCATATAGAACTATATATATAGGATCTATATAGGACTATGAATGAAGGAGTAAGGAGGCATCGCGATGCAAATGAACGTTTATACGACGTCTTTACTACTTTAGCACCGCGCTCTCGTTAGCGCTCGTAAACAGGCGCGCGCTCAAATGCGAACACCTGCGCTCGCCTGCACTCACCTGCGCTCGCCTGCCGCTCTCTGCACACACGCTTGACGCCCGCAATTTATAGTGATTTTATTTTATTACCTTCAGAGAAACAAGAACTAGAAGCATAGATGTTGGAAGCGATACATACGATTTTATAAGGCGCAGAACACATGGTGTCGTTGTCGCGGCGTCAAACCGAGCCATACGGAGCTGAACTCTATAAACTTGTATGAAATCCGCGCGTTTCCTTCACAAAGTGTTCGCACGGATTATATATCACAGATTCTTTATTGCCTAAAAATTCTTAGTAAATTAGGGAAATAATCCATGAAAAATACATTTTATAATGTTTTTATTTATGTATTTCACAAGTCAGACTTGCACTTGCACCGTATGACACTCAGCTAAGAATTGAACTATTTCTGTGGATTTCATAACGATGACTAACCAAGGCAAGGGGCAACAGAGTTTAATCAACAACTGGGAACCCCAAACTGCCCGCCAAGTGTGGATTCGTGGTAATACCTTCTACCTTTGATCAAGCTAATTACTGATGATGATGATAATTTGGAACTACACACACATAGCTTAATATTTCCCGCGGGAAAATATCTCATTAAAACATGGATAAATATTTTAACATAACCAGCGGAGCTTGTTGTTAGTATTACCATAAGATATCTTACAGTGAAGACATTGTATAATAAGTGTGTACAAGGTAACCACATATCTCAGTAATTTATTGTGTCTAAGCTTGCTCAACTGTGCCCGCATACAGCTGCTATGTAAAGTCCTACAAGTAACAATAAATTCTAGAGATTTTACGACAAAACCACATCACAGCGAAAACTTTGTGTAAGGAACTTTAAATAAAGAAGTGTACTTCATTGGATACCGCGACCATCGCGACCTGTTGCCTACATGAACCTTACATTGTATAGGTAAAATAATAGTTTGCAAAATGAGACCGACTTCAAAAAACATGATTGCAATTTTTTAACAAAAAAAATTAAATTATTCAAAAACATGTTTATACGACTTCAAAAAACATGATTGCAATTTTTTAACAAAAAAAAGTAAATTGGTCAAATACATGTTTATACGTACATAAAAATGCACTTTTTTCCTATTAGGGTGACCTGTCATACAAACTGGAAATATAAAAAACATGCAATTTTTTTATATTCAGTTTCATGCGCACCAGCAAAGTGAAAAACATTCCCGACTGCGCCAAAATACAGTGACTACCTACTCCAATTACAAAAACCATAAAAATTAATGTCATATTTCGGAGTGTGTTAAAAACACAAGAATACGACCTCGCATACTAAAATAAAATAAAATTTCAACTACAGCTGCAGCAGAATAAAGCTTAAACAAAATCAGGCGAGCTTCCCCTCCACCCCTCGTTTTATGTGTACCGAACGCAGATCGCCACTGCTGGAGCCGAGCCGAGCGCCTGGAACAAAGAGCTGTAGCCTTCAGCTAATAGCAGGCGTCAGTAAAACTCCAGCTTTATACACCTGGCACGACCCCGTTACGGCCGGGAATAAAAACTGCAAGAGGAGCCGCGGTCTTGGATGCTCAGGCGTGCAGCGAGAGACATATAAAACTATCAGCTATACTGGCTGGCTAGTAGACGGAAAAATAAAAATATTTTCAAAAATGGAATATAATATTCCATTCGGAAGAATATCGCATAGTTAAAAAAAAGAAAATCAATCAACAAAGTTATTTACAGGAGCTCGCAGATTCTTCGCGATTTCATCCTTGGTGGCTTGGAAGAGATTGCTATAATTGCTATAAAACTGCCTATAAAGAATAAAGGATAAAGAATATTCTTAATGTATTGTACATAATAGAGTTTCTGTATTGTCTGTAAAAAGGAGCAAAGAGTTGATTAAGAGTATTTCAGAGAAACGCAGAAGTCGATAAAATTTTAACCATACTGAAAACTAACTGTAATTATTTTTGTATTATTAATTGCTAAGGAAGCCCGTCTCCCAAAAAAAACGGACAAGTAGTATAGTGAAGGATAAAGCTTAGCGAAAACTAAAGGACGTGACTTGCCCAAAAAAGGTACTCTAGGAAACGAAAAAAAGGGGCCGTCGTTTTTTTTTTCTTTTCCGAGAAAAGTTGTTCAGAAGTATTGATTGAGCTTGTCCTTTCAGCATTTTCTGAGCCGCCACTTTATATTTATTTATAGTTTATTTCTAGGGTACAAATATACATTATTGATTTAATTTTCTTCTTTTATTTCAGCGCCACTTACCTACACCCATATTCTAACAAATGATGGTCTTCTCTTCCCAAAGTAACACAAGCCTACGCTACGTGACAACACTGAGCGAGAAGGAAATAACAATTAACACGCATTCGACAAGGATGAACAGCATGATGACGTAGACGTAGGAAGAGAGTACCAGGCGGAGTACTATGCGTGCCAAATAAGAATAGGATCGCGTTTGCAGCTAACGTCACGAGACAAATTATGTCACCAAATGTCTTTGTACAGTCTGCAACAAAATGTAATAATTTTTATATATAATAATTAATTTCAATAAATTAAATCTTATAGATAACGCAATAATAAGCAAAATAGTAATATTATTACTACACCGACAGACGCGTCCGTGTTGCTAGATTGCTCACCTATTTTTATATAGTTGTCATAATCATTGGCTTTTATTATTTCCCTACAGAGAGGCACAAGCTTACCCTAAATTATACCCATGTAGTTCAATAAAATAAATTATTTCACCTCTCACTATAGCAGTTTTTGAAAATGTTGCATAACAATAAATTTTTAAAACGCAAGTGTATTTTTACAAACCCAATTGAATTTCTAGCAAGAATTATTTTTACCTGGAATTCATTCAACTCAACACTAATAAAAAATGTAGGATTGGCGATTGGAATTTTCAGTGGGGCCAACTCTGTTCGAGGTAACCTAATTCACAAAAATCCACATAATCTGGCAACACAGACGCGTCTATCGGTGCGACCAGTAATAATATTACTTACTATTTTGCTGTTTGTTATGCTTGTGTTATCTCTATCATTTAATTCAAATTAATTATTATATATTCATATCATTAGATTTTTTTGTAGACCGTACTTTTCTGTCGTATTTTGACATTTGTCTCGTGACGTTAGCTGCAAACGCGATCCTATTCTTATTTGGCACGCATAGTATATTAATATACCATGCATACACCAAAATAAATACATATATTTCTCAAAGCCAAAGGGGAAGGGGAGGCAACTCGGAATAACGCACCACGTTTGTCTATCTCCAGGTAATAAAAGCAGATGGACAGTCGGGGCTAATCGGACCAGTTCGCTTTAGAACGCGGAGCTTCTCCTTAAACGTTTTATTTTCTTGCGACGGCCAATTTTTTAAACGATAGAAAGAATGAAAATTTCTTTCAACAGCGGACGGGGGTGAATATTCGACAATTCTTAATGATTTTAATATTTTTCTTCTTCGATTAGGGTGGTCATAAACAAAGTTTGGTGGTTTCAAAGAATAGAAGTCTATAAACGCATTTTTATAAGGTATAATTAAATAGTCTATAAAAAATGCGTTTTTACTGAATTTAAACAACAGTCAGAAGAAAAACAAAACAAAGCATTGCATGCGAAATAATACGAATACGATTTTTTTCCTTTTGTACGTTTATCTTAGCACATTTTGGTGTCAAAAAAGTATACTGTATTGAATATAATTTTTAATATCCTACTGTTTTTTTAACGTATCAATTTTCACTTAACTACTGGCCCAACATTAGCATATTTTTTCTCTGTGTTCATTTTCCAACCTATATTCTGAGAATTTTATTTAACAATCTTTGTGATGAGAACAAAATCACAAACTTTTATGACGCATAGAATGATGTGTGCAGTAAAGGTGGTAAAGGTTGTGCATCGTTCAGAACAAAGTAGCGGTCGTCAATACAGGGTGTTAAAGTCTCCGAGGCGCGGCGGCGGTGTAGAAGACTCGTTATTGATGCTGTTTGTTCTGCAGGTTATTACTTCCGCGCTAGCCCGACTAACCAATCCAAACGGAGGGATTTGGTATGACGGACTTGGTCAGACGATTTATAGAAGTGCGCAGAGTACGCCATTGCAATCATGCAAGAGACAACTGGTGCTGTTTACACTAACACAGAAATCGGTTAATTTGAGACTGGATCTTACGATATGGTGATCTTAAAGTTTTGGTAATACTCCGTTTCACGACACGTTAACTGTCCCGGCAGGCATCCTGGCTATTAAAAATTATGTTCTTAAAATAAAAGAGGTAAAAGGCAAAAAATATAATATAATTATATAAAATTACTCAAAAATGAAATTCCTTATCAACTAATTCAAATAAAATACATTCCTTTTAACTTCGCTGTTCTCGTGAGCAAGAATAATGTAGGTATATTTATGCTATTATAAATTCAAAGTGTACCATTTAGAAATCAAATTTTCTAAAGCAAATACAAATTATTTTTTCCAGACATACAGTTTTCGTAATTCAAATTTAGCTTTCCAATTTATTTTTTTCTCGACGGTACGACAAAACCAGATCCCCTGGTTTCCAGAGACCTATAAACCAGCAGAGCACAATATCAATATCTTGGATACTTTACGTGGTGTTTATCAGAAATTGCTTTCGATAACTGCACTGCGATATTAACCACAGATGACAGCACTAACACATGCACTAGGATTGTAAGCCTTACTGTCTTGCAATAAGATCTGCTCGAGCCGAAGTGACTGTTTATTTCTTGTGGATAGTGGTGATTTGACTATTTGACGCATGTGATTCTGAATAATCGCCATAGACTATATCAGTTTTGCATAAAGATTAGGTTAATAGAACTAAAATTGTGTACGCAATTACGTAATAACTTAAACCATAGTGGCCCTTTCATTATCTTAAGAACGAAACGTTAAATATCGATTAGAAAACATATATCCCACTTAAATTAAGCTGAATTTGACAGCTGCGCTGCTTATTTTAAATATCGTTCATTCAAAATTAAATTCATTCATCTACCATATTTTCCACCCCTATGAATGGAAGAGACCTTTAGAGCTTTTAGCGGCCGGAATTGAGTCAAGTGCGTAAACAAATTAGACAATCGCATCGTAGCGACAAAAATAGCTTTGTTTTGCAAAGTTGTTTTTGCTGCCGCTCTAAGACCACAACGTATTTTAAAAAATGTACAACAAGTGCAAATAAATTTGTAATCATGCGCATCCTTATTTGAAACATTGTATTTTAACCCTATATGGTGGAAAGGAGCGTACAGAATACTTAGAAATATGTAGGTAATAATAGTCCAAACTAAAATAAACAGTTCTGCAATCATCTTGAATAAAATTCAGTTACATTTTAATGAACAACTATGAAATTCGACTCTACATCTAGAAGCCAAGCTGTCGGCCCCTAGTCAGCCCCGTTAGCTTTTAGCCGGCAATACCTTTATGAATATAAGTTATTGTGACGGAGAACACACGCTTGTCGCAGCGACAAACCGCGTCGCGAAGTACTAGCTTTCCGCCCGGGGGCGGCGGCGCGCGGCGCGGCGGCCCCGCCCGCTCTACAATAGTTTTTTAATTTAACTGGTTTAAGGACCGAACTCCGACAAGACACTACTCCGACAAGACACTACTCCGACAAGTTCGGTAGGTTAGGTTTTATATATTTTGTCGGAGTAGTGTCTGTCGCAGTTCGGTTTTAGTTTCTTTTTAACTATCCCACGGGAACTCTACAATTTTCAGGGATTAAAAGTATCTAAGATCACGGATGACCACAGATATAAGGTCCCACCATGCATAATTTCATTTAAATCGGTCCAACGGTTCTAGAGATTAGCGTGTACGTACAAACAGACAGACGGACATTTTTTATTCCAAATTTGTATATTTGTAAAGCCCGACCAAAGAAATAAGAAGCCTCGCCATTTTGCGGAATTTCAATGGAATTAATTTTATAAGGAAAATTGTTGCCATAGTCGTAGAAATAAACACGTGGCGCCCCCAAACCAGGCTTCTTATTTCTTAAGTCAGGCTTTATACAGTTATACTTTATCACCTACAGTTTTTGAAAAACAAATCAATGTACAGAAACGCCGTCTTCAGTTTTATTATAGTATATAGGATAAAAGAAGATAGAATAGAATATATTCGCGGCATTTGCGGCATGCATCAGCATCTTAGAGTACTTATAAATAAAAAAAAACAGCATATTTTACGACGAGGCAACATCATCGTGGCAAAACAATTTTCAAAGCATCTAACCGTATTTTTTTTCATGAATTATATGGAATGCCGCAAGCAACACAATGTTGCCCAATGCCCAGCATAAATAAGCCTTAAGACGGTCAACTCCGGTGCGCGGTTTGTAGCTTGGACAGGGAGTAAGCTCCGTCCGCGACAATCCGCGTTTGTTTTCGCGTGAATCCTATAGGGTGGGCAGGGTAAAGGGTAGGTAGGTACCCTGCAAGGTGCAGTGAGTACACATCTACGGGCGCACAATCGGGCGCGCTGGTAAGACGGGCGACCACAGCAGCAGGCTTTGTTCGAGCTCGTTGCTAAATTGTACCTAGGATATGGCGACGGCGGGAAACATTTCATAGCCAAAGTCAATAAATAATAAAAGTTAATAATAAGTGTACACTGTGAATATTCTTAGATTTTTGCGGTAGTCATACACGCCGCTTCACCAGACCCTCTAACATGCCCGGTGAACGAGTGGCAGACATAATTTTGTCGTGCGTATTCTCTTATCCTTTTGGAGGATATTTTAATATGGTGAGTTTCTCGCGCGACAAACTTTTGTCATAGCACTGCATGTTACGGGTGCAGTTCTGCCGTGCGGATGATCGGTGTAACCCGGTCGAAATATCAGTATGCTCAATTGAAAAACTAAATCGTGGAGAAAACCTGTGAAAATGTGTGTTAGTGCAAGTATACACTGTGTTGAAGACAATGTTTATTCTTTAAAAGCAGAAAAAGTACGTGAATCGCACACGAGCAGCAACAGAGAGAGAATTTTCTTTTCTTTTCTTTTCTAATTCTTTAGTGTTGCCATTTTATTACCATACAACAGGCTAAAACAGTCCAGTATTGGACTAAGGCCTCAGAACTCCTTTCTGCTCAATCATTGCTCAATAGATCAATAGATTTCGTTATTAGCTTATTTAAGTCCCCACCGAGGGGGGTCTAGCCTACCTTGAATAATTTAGGGTGATTATGCAACTATCCCCTCTGATTATTAAGGGAACACACGAGATCATGTGGCATACAACTCTGTTGGACATTGTTGCACGTTGTTGCCTCCACGTAAACAAGGCATACCTAACCCTTTATAAGGCAAAACAACTTTATAAAATGCATTCATTTTCGCCTTTACGTTGAGGGTATAGGGTTAAAAATGTAAAAATTAAGGTGGCAATATTGTGGCCACTGTCTTGTAGAGGTATAAACCCCGCTGCTCTTATGAACAAGGCCTCACCCTTTGTGAGAGTGAGCGTCAGGTGGCCGTATTTTGGTCGGCCGGGTCGAGCCGTCGCCGTTCAGTTTATGTAACGAGAATATATACCTCGCTACACCCACATCTACACCTATATATCTACCGCCTTATATACAGGGGGCAAGTAAGTGGGGGCGCCGCGTAGCCAGAATTAAAGGGACATGTCGAGTCATAGGTTTAGGACGACTTTCTCAAAAAACTTTTCACGGAAACGAAAAGAGAATCTGACCTTTCCATACAAAATGTCAAATTACGAGTTAAACTTAACACTACTAAGAGTAAAACATAGAGTTGGTACCACAAGAAATAAAACAACTGAAGAATTTCATTTTTTCAAACTCTGTGTAAGAAATGACGGAAGACGACGACGGCTGTATGGCTTAATGCAAAGGCATTCGGCAACAGGCCTTTGCCTTTGACATATGGGAAAAAAAGGAGTACCTAACTATCTAACATTATAGAGACGTAATATCGACCCTTTCAACACATCGGTGATTTATTATTGAGATATTTTTGTTTTCCGTCAGTTTCGACCAATAGAAAGTTGCATGCCATTTGTAGCAATCACAGCCCCGAAACAATCCCCCCCCCCACCCACACCCCTCACCTAATTAACAGATTATTTTTCTTTAAGATTTCCGGTATTTTACGTCTTTATGCTACCAAAAAAAATCTTCCTTACTCTATGCAGAAAAGGTAGATTTTTTTTCGAAACGTTTCTCTTTGGCATATTTGGCCAATCAAAACCGTTATCAGAACATATCGTTTTTGTATTTATTAAGCTGTCACCTACATCCTGTATATACCCTCCTAGGCGCACATATCCAACTAGCTATATACCTACAGGCTTATATACGTGCACAGTACGCAGAACTGCGCTTTATGCTTGACGAGTGTTATCGGCCTTCTCAAACAAACACTCCACTGGGCTGTCTCAAAGGACTATATTGAGCCTCGGTATTTACCTATATGTACTATACATTATATACTTAGAGGGTAAATAAATTAGCGTACAATACTTTAAGGGAGGAACCTATCCATGAAACTGTATAACTTTAAATAAATAATTAAATGTATCAACATATTTAAAACCATTAACGCATATTATAGTCTTCTAATTTAATTATTTCTCTGTACAGTAGCCAGCACATGCGGCTGGATATGTTGACCTGGAGAGTGCCCGTATTCCGTAGCGGTAGGGGTGAGTTTTGTAGTGCAAGTGTCCAGCCGCATGTGCTGATTACAGTACATTGGAAGAGGGACGCTAGATTTTTTTAACCTGTAAAGGTGTCGCGCGCGAAATCATAAAGATTGAAAAACACTGGCCTAGAACAACAAATAGTGACCAGGGGGTCCAAAAGCGCCGTAATTGACTAGGTAATCATATCGCAATTCATCACTTTCGTAAAAGGGCGACTTGCGCATGATTCATTTTCTAATTCAACAATAGCGTCAAATGGCCGATTGTGAATGAATAAAAGCAGAAATTATAATATTCAAAGTCAAAAAAGTATTTAATTTGAATATTAAGAGAACTCTAATCGAATTGACCATTTTTCGTTAAATACAAATCGCCACGCGTTTCTCTCAGAATTCAGTTTATGAATCATTTCGCAGTTCGCTTTTCTAAAATGGCGCTTTTAGCCCCCCAGAACATGGGTACGGTTAGAATTAAAGTGGGTTTATTAAATTTATTTAGCTCCAGTATGCGTGTGTGTAGGTAGATAAGTTCGCGGGCAGGGCAGTTACTACACGGGTCAATATTTCATTTCATTTCATTTATTTATTCCAAAACAGTACATTCTGTGTGCGAATATTATTTTACAATACTGATTAATTACAAGTAATATTAATAAATTCAAATAAAATATAATTCCATAAAAAAAATAAAAAAAATACAAACAATCAAAATAACTATAAATCAAAATAATAATAACATCACAATAAATTCAATTAATCCAAATATAACAACAAAATAATAATAAATTATGGAACAGATCTCAATCCTATAATGTC
Organism: Teleiodes luculella; assembly: GCA_948473455.1. Taxonomy (NCBI): domain Eukaryota; kingdom Metazoa; phylum Arthropoda; class Insecta; order Lepidoptera; family Gelechiidae; genus Teleiodes; species Teleiodes luculella. The sequence continues at coordinate 3,656,509 of OX419602.1, forward strand.
AATTCTATGTCAATTAAATAATATATGTCCGAATCAATCTTTAAATTATAAATCATTGATACTATAAAGAACCTTATCCAATAAAATTTTTTTTAATTTATTCTTAAAAGTTGTTAAATTAATATAATAGTCTATTTCATGTGGGTACTCGTATTATAGTAGGTAGGTAGATAAGTTCGCGGCAGTTATTATTATTACACGGGGCTATTTCGGCGCAATCTCAAGGCGAGTGCGCGTGTCGACGCAGCTCGAATGGCCACTATCTAAAGGACACATTGTTGCCAAAAATGTATAGCATATTATTTTAGGTTATTTTTATTCATTCATCATTGCAGGCGGAACACGTCCACAGCTGAATAACAAAAGCTCTTGTCTTGTTCCGTAAGTCAAAGTCAAATTCTTTATTTATTCCTTTTAATTAAAAAACTGACACTTAATGACGCGAAAAAGAAGCTTTATACAAACACAGCCGGTTCTCGTCTCAAACCAATGACAATTTGCGCGGATGATTTGTCATTCATTTAAAGCTCTTTTCGACGCACGCTGTCCATACCGAATTATCATTGTAATTTACAAATGTCAAGTTTAAGAAATGTCACCCAAGCAGCCCAATTAGTGATGTGCCATTCCCGGGAATATTCCTAGAAAAAATGCTGTTCAAGCTGGCTAGACGTGGTCGACCGGATTAGTGTTTTCGGATTAGATACCTATCTACCCCGACCAACCCTACCGATCCCACTGTCTCGTTCTACATTGCCTCAAACGTAAAAGCATTATTAGTGTGGGAATATTCCCGGGAATGGCACATCGCTAAGTCCAATGCAGCCTAAGGTAAAATACTTTTATTGGTACTTCAGCTCCTCTAACATGCCCGGCTCACGCGTGACAGACATAATTTTGTCGTGCGTAATCTCTTATCCTATTGGAGGATATTTCATTATGGCAGGTCTTTTGACATTTAAATGTGCGACAAACTTTTGTCATCGCACTGCATGTTACGGGCAGTTGGACGTTTTCGCCGTCAGTGTGTCCGGCTCAGACCTCAGCAGTGCTGAGTGCGCGCAGCCGATTCAGCTCATTTTCTGAGTGGCCGCGCGCGACCGCCGAAGAATTATTTCTTTCTACCCTCTCCAGGACGCTCGGGAATTAGATCGCGCTCTCGATCGGACCCGAGCTTGTTCTCGCTCGTAATTAGGGAACGAGGACTTGCGAGTTACAGAGATTGACTACTTTGTTTTACTGGTTTGGAGTTTAGAAAAGGCTGATTGGTTACGCTGTCCATGTCCCCACAGACCGATTTAGCGTTGGTGACCGTTATTACTTAAATTTTTGCAATCGCTCTAATGTAGAGTCACGTTGAAAAGTGAAGATATTATGCACTATGTATTTACTTACATAGCAAAAAACTGAAAATATACCTTTTCGCGTATTGTGTTAGGTAGGTAGGTACGAAGTCTTGAAAAATAATTCGCCTGTCAATGTTTGTTTCATGCCAGGACTTTTCAGTAGATAAGTGTTTATGTTCATCTTGAATAAATTTTAACAAAATTAAGTGTCATGGGATATATCTGACACTGGAACCACCATGCAGAAATAAGTCACGAATCCATTTTGACAAGTTATATAACCTTGATGATTTTTAATTTGTAATCTGCTTTTTTTTTTGAGTTGGCAAACGGAATGTCCTTTTTGTTTTTCAAATAAGACATAATATCCGTTCTAAATACACCTATACAATTTCGTTTTAATATGTCTCATGCTCTTCTTGGAAGCGTTCAAAGGCTATATTGCAGACTGTAGGTACAGTTAGCCAGAAATTTCTAGGTGGCCAGTATTTGATATAGGAGGCAGCCGCGCCCCGCATACGATAGAGGGTGTACAGTACACGATGATGAGCTTACAGAATATAAGGATGTTTATGATGGAAAAAAACATGAAACTTTGGTGAATCAAATCAGTTATTAACTAAAAAAATATACTGATAGTTAAAGTAATTAGTGTGATTCGCTAAAACAAGTACTGCCCCCGTAACATGCAGTGCTATGACAAAAGTTTGTCGCACATTTAGCTGTCAAAAAACCCGCCATATTGAAATATCATCCAATAGGATAAGAGAATAGGCACGACAAAATTGTCTGTCACGCGTGGACCGGCCATGTAAGAGGGGTATATGTGGAAAATTTCACAATGTTCCATTTTTAAATTTAATAACTTTACTCAAATCATTGCATGACCTCATTTCGAAACGTTTCGGCACCCTTCGTCCATTTCCCCGTTCGTCAACTTGGTCTCCGTAAGTCCAATTCCCAGGACGAAATCTAAACAACAATAAGGGTTGCCTGGTACAAATAGTTACCCAAGAAATAAGGTCGCCCTTTTTACTCTGGTATATTTTATCATGAATATATAGTGTGCAATGCAAGAGGTTATATTTTAATAAATTAAAAAAATTACCATAGAGCCGACGCGATATCAGTTTGAACAGAACAGAAGTCTTCTTTGTGTCAATTTATAGTATGATAGCCAGCAGACAAACAAAAGAAACAGTTACCAAATCGCTCCGCTCAATAACAAGGTCTCACCCTAACAATGTAGCTGGCAGCTGCACTTGCAGCGTCATGCGAACGGACGGGCGCGGACGTAAAGGACCTGCATTACCTACAGTACGTATATCCTCCCCCAATCTGCGGAGATAGCGGGTACCAGGCGCTCATGGGAATGGGAGAGTTAGACAATCACTGCTAAGACGGAATAGGTTACGAAAACAAGTGTGGAACTCGGGCAGAAAAGCTAACGCATTTGATTAGTGCTATCTTTTAGGTGGCAAAAGGAAGTTTAAAAAAAAAATCTTTTGTATATTAAAACGGACTTCAAGTCTTATTTTTTTAGAACATTAGAAGTGAATTTTGTTCGTATTATTATTTATAAATGACATGGGTCGCTTAAGTATATTCCTATGATCTTCTAATCTGTGGAGATAGCAATTACTAGAGACTCAGAGGTAAGACAGGTTTACTTGGTTTCTTATCAAAACTGTCTTTGATTAGTGCTGACTCCTGAGTGGAAAAACATTTTCTCTTCTTTTTTTCTTGTTTGTAAAACGTTGGAATATTTTTACAAATGTTTTTTAGAACTGCGAATATTTATTTTCCGAATTTTTGGTCTGAGCCGGCAGGCAGACATTATGAGATTTACGATTTCAGACATAAAATCCTTTAATATAAACAAATAAAGATGTTAAATAACCGGCTAGTCAGCAAAACTGGATCGAATATCGCACAAATTATCTTAACTTATTATTTTTATAATATTTTCTACAGCAACAATAAGCACTGAAATTGTTATAAAAATATAAACACAATACAACAAAAACAACAAAATGAAACCCCTAGCCAATCCACACGCAGTAAAAAGAACTCCCTGACACGACAGCATGACAATACAAAGCGACTCTCCATTACAGAATTCCATAAAACAAGTCAAAACAAAATAAAACTAATGCGTAAAACAAATCGTCGGGCGGGGGAGGGGTGGCGGGAGACGGAGTGGGGGGAGTCTACAACTCTACTACGGCACTCTCGGTTTCATTCATAACTTTTTACAAGTTTATCTGCGGCGATACCTCCTACATATTTATGTGTTTGCGACTGCGACGCCAAAGATTATGAAGTTCAAAGATATGAAATTATGAATGGAAGTGATTTTAGGTATTATACCTTGTGGACGAGAAAAGCAGATGAATAGTATCCATGCTATCTTATCTACCCTACAATAGATAGTCTACAAAAAAAATTGGATGTCAGTTGACAAGCTCTACGGCGCGGGTGGCGGAATCGCAGTAATTGAAGCATATGGTATTATAGAAGATTACTATAATCCGATTTATTATTTTATTAGATACGAAATAAACAAAATAAAATAACAGTGAAGACAGGTAGTTACAGCGTAATGTATGTTTATCGTATAATAATAAAATAAATTAATAAGCGCTACAATACTACGCCGCGCCGTAGCCACACAAATGCTACGGCGTAGCAGAGATAGTGATTAATACGTATCATTAATACTTATCTTTAGTCGGTACCTCAAAGGACAAATACACGAATTTTGATTCGTTATTATTATGTGTAATATAAATCAAACATTTACAATTTTAATGATTGAAATAGAAAAGCTAGTTCACATTGCTACGACTGCTACGCCGTAGCAAGTAATTAAAGTTACATGATCTAGGAAACAGTTCGCTTCACATCATTCGTTGCCGATTATATAATCAAAACACTTTGATTTGTCATGAACTAATTCAATGATTATCCTAAAACGTTGCTATAATTTAGAATTTAGACGGCGTTATAGACCTGTTTGTAGAGAAAGCACTGATTAAAACCACATCGGACGCCTTTTCAGCCGCCCAAATTATGAAGAGTTGATCATCGGTCTTATTACAGGACTCATAATTATATTGTGTGTGATCATCATCACCACGATGATATAATCATCATCCTATGATATTACGATGATGATTTTCCTGTTAAGTAAATCCATCTCCTCGCCCGTGAGAAAATAAGAAATAATCCTCAAAAAAATCTCAAGGGATCTTTCACTTCATAGGCAATAATGTAAGTCAGATCTACAGCTTAGTCTGTGACCTAACTGACGCACACATGCGCAGTGGCGCTGGCAGTCGAGACACACATTTATAAATTGAAATAAAGTTTTAGTTGGGCATTGGGTATGAATGAAAGCGAAAGCTGGGGTGGAAACGGCTGATTGTTATCAAAACAACGCTTCGCGCCCTTGAAGCCCTAGTACTTTTCAAGCAATGTTCTGTTTTTTTTTTAAGTTAATGTATTTATTGTTGTAACTTTAATATTATTTATGTATATATAAGAACTTTTACGTGTTATTATGGGTTTTGTTCTTCATTAATTAAGGTTGTTGACCGAACTCAATGGCCCTGATGTCAATGGGTATTGTGGGTACCTATACCTAGACCTAATCTAATCAATCATCATCATCGACATCAAAATTGATATTCTAATAAATTAACAACAGGGATAGAAAGTAGACAATCAACAGGAGTTAAAAAAAAAACATTACTTAACAAACAAATTTTAAAACGTAATAATGTCAGTTTTCACTGTAGCAGAAAACTGATAAGTTCTCGAACAAATAAACGCAAGTCAATAACCTCATTAAATTTAATTACGTTATTAATTACGTAATTAATTACGTTACGTGTAGTATATTATTTTATTAATCATGTTTTCATTATTAATGCTATGTTTGTAGGAGTTAGTAAATACTAATTCTTCACTATCACCATGAAAGTACAGCCGTAGAAAATTCAAAACAACATACAAGATTCAAAAGACGGTTTTATATTTTTAAGACCGAAATTTGTTATGAGGTAAATGAAAATACTACTTAATAAATATATTGTAATTGTAAATATAGGTGCACGGACCGACTCGACCTAAGTTATCTAGGTTAAGATTATACATCCTTTTTTTTGTATGTAATTTTAAATGTTATATGTAAGTGAACTATAACTAATAAAGCCTTATTGGCTGAAATAAATGTTTATTATTATTATTATATGTTTAATTTCATTGTAAATGGTGTTCATTCTGAAAGTCACTTTATTATTTAAGTAGATCGAAGGTTGCCGGTAAAAATGGAGGGATAATTTTAGATTTTACAAATATTATTTTGCCACAAATTTGGAAAATGACAGCGACTGTAATTTTACTGCGATAAATTATGTTCTATTCTGTAGGAAATAGTAGTTAATTTTTATCCATTTCAAGCGTACTACATTCACAACCATTCTCCCATTTTGAAACACCTTGCCAAGTCTTTCATACATTTTAAACAATCATATCATACATACGTAAGCGGCCGCTAGTTGCCAACGTGATTTTCATCTCTATACATACATAATACACATACACATCCATACACATTACACGTGTGACAGCGCTACCTACTTATAACTAAAGACATGATGACCTACCTAACCAGTTAACATAGGTCTTACTTTCTAATATTGGTTTATAGTTTCGCGTCTCAAGTTATATTGGAAAAGATCTGTTTGTAGAAGTACGTAGTTGAACACAAAACACGGGTTGGTGACCGGCAGACGCAAAGGTAATGTGACGTGATTACGTGACTTTGACTGACTTGGCGCTATTTTTACCTCTTTTCATTTTGATTAGGCAAAGGGATTGGTCTTCATTCAGCTAAAACCATGACTATCTACCTTATTATACGTATATTGAATCTTGCTATATTTATAAACGGTAGTAACTATATTTTTCGCCTGAAAAATTAAATAATGTTTGACGTAAACCATGACAAAACTTTCTAGCGTATTTAGCTTCACATGCTTATTTCTGAAACATTTTTCATTAAGTACAAACTCGTAATTGACGTCATGCCAATATTTCTTTTCATTACAGGTACAGAACCTTAAAAACGAGGTTTAATTTTACGTAGTAGGTAGACAACCAACATTAATAGAATTCGAATTCAAAAGGATCTGAAGATTTGGCCTTTTTTCATCCAATTCGCACACCATTTTTTGCTCAAACCGCAGTTAACCTTCAATGTCTGATTGTCTGTGTGACCTGAGCTGGATTCGAACTTGAGACCCGCACCTACTGGCAACACTTGATTGAAGTGACGCATTAAAAATGTAGATGCGAAAGGGCTTTTTCCAAATGCGACAAATTCTGTTCTCTATGTATTTTTTTTTTTGTTTAAATTCAAAATTAGTAAACTTTCGTTCGTGCTTTGAAAGTAATTATTATACTTACATACACGTAGAAATATGATATGAATCAGACAATGAGATTTGGTTTTTTCGTCGATACGAACAAGATAAGATAGCTGGAATATGAAAGAAAACAACAATTTTTACGGGTTATCTCGCGACATCCGGGAGCATCTAAAAATGTCTGTAGAATTAGATGCTTATAGATGATAATATATAATTATGAGTACTTAGAGAAGTTTTCTTTAGTAAATATAGCGTGGCGCTGGCGACCGACGACGCTCACAGGGTCGCCACGCCAATAAACAATTTTACCCCTCGCATAAAGATGTTTCACATCAAGAAATAGGGGCTTCCTCGCAGATTTTTTACGCCTAAATAGTCCCTTGTCACAGTGGTGTACGGTAGCCTAATAGCAATGGAATCGCTACGTTCAACATTCGTGGATGGATGAAGTGAATTTGTAGGCGTCGAGACGAACCCGTTTCACAAAGGGGGGAAGAGCGGGAGGCGTCGCGCGTCGGTCGTTGCGTCGCGTCGCGAGGCCGCCGCCGCCGCCGCCGCCGCGCCCTTGCGCGAAGGTGACGCGACAATTAAACCCGCGCGGTCATTCGCCGCGTGCGCACTGGCGCGATGTCAACGATTCCGATCATCCTGAGGCGATAGCGCGACCGGACGCGACGCCCGCGCAGCGCAGCCCGCGGCTAACGCGACTGCGGCTAGGGCTCACACACAGGAAAATTATAAATTAAATTACATACCTACCTACACTCATGACTTCTGTTCCGAATGTCTGTGGATCTAAATATAAAGTTCTGGAACATCATCTATTTAGATGATTTCAATTTCTATACATTTAACTGTAATTTGTACTTTTAAAATTCTGCTTTATAATTCGATTAATACATAAAACATTTATGGCTAACATTAATACATTTTTTGACCCACAAAGCAGTATGGACCGAATGTCGAAGATTATACATTTAAGTCTATAATTTAGTACCTACAATAAATAAATAAAATATTTTATTGGCACCAAACAGAACACATACTACTAATATCAATAGGATAAATTATTGCTTCAAAAATCTCTACCAGGCAACCTTAAATAACAAAGTAAATAAAATTATAAAAGCACAAAAATCTTAAGAACCAGTATGTTTGTGGCAACCCTATCCGCGTGGCCGGTGCATGATGGTGACCGCTAAATTGCGCAGTGCACGCATGCCTCAGACAGTTGCGGTTGCTGTCTACCTACGTCAACTGTCATATAACTCGCTCCATCTTATTTAGCTATCTGCACCTAACTATAGGTGGGTAAGTATATCTTCATTGTATAACTCTTCCTGTTTTCGGAGCCAACCCTAGCAAATAATACGGTGCGTGCGTAATAATAAATAACTGTCTTTCAGTAAGCAGGTGGGTGGCAGGACCCAGATTTTCTTGAACACTTACGAAAAACAATAACATAACAAATATGGATGGCGATGGCGATGGCGATGGCGATGGCGATGGCAAAGGCGATGGAGAACACAAGATTTAGGATGCGGAAAATCGATGCTAACCTAACCGATATGGTAGATAAGTCTCATCGTCATCACTGTGATATTAGAAGTATAGTAGAAGAACAAGAGAGAAGAGTGAAGTATATTCTATTCTATTCTATTATAACATTTCATTTTAATTAATCGAATGAACCCTAGATGGCAGTCCGTGAATAACATGCAGATTGCAGATTTTAGCCTCTCCATCAATATTTTTCTATTTCTTTGATGTTATTTGTACTGCAATGTGTAATCTAATTTTCATTAATGTAATAGGCTATTTGACTGGTTTTTAAAATATATTTTTTATTATTCAGTAGAGTTTGTGGATCCCAGTAATAGTTGTATTTTTTAATTCTGGTACATATTTCCTGAAAAATATCAAAATAAAAATTCAATATTTAAGTAGTGCGCCAAAACGCTACTTTGACAATATGGCGTCGCAATGGCATCGGTGACGTCACTAGCCAGTACTACTACTACAAGTTGCTTAGGTTGAAAACGATGTTTACTGGCTAGTGACATATGTCCTATACCCGATCAATCAGGAGCGTTTTGAGTCACGTGACAAACGCCAAAAAAAATAAATTTTTATTTACGGATTTTTACATAAATTAATTATTATTTTCAACTTCCCATAGTAAATATCCATTTTTAAACTTACATTACATACTGATTACAGTAATTAACACTTTATTTTTCGCATTGTCAAATAGCCTATTAGAGAACACACAGCTGTGCCACGTGGCTACATCAGCTGTTCCCATACACCTGAACGGGAGCCAAGGCACCGCGATTAGGAACACTAAAACTAGACCTAGCGCTTGCAGATTATCTGCCTAGTGCAATAAAGATAACTAGGTAGATAAGTGAAGCAGATGTCTAGCTAGATAGCTGCTGCCCGCGGCTACTGCCTTGCGAGTTTTTTTATATTACGTTTTATTTTACTGCGGTTAATAAATAAGTGGTGATAGTCAGTCTGGAATATATCGCTGGCCCCACAGAACATTTAAAAGAGGTCCTCTTTTAAATGTTCTGTGGCTGGCTCCCACATAAAAAATTTTTTTTTTTGCTTTTTTTTTCTTCTACAACAATATTGAGCAAATTACAAGTAGGTACCTACACTTATAAATAGGTGCAGAAAAAATCATTTTATCGTATTTTACTTTTTTAAAACATTAGAAATAAGCAGACCTGCTGTGTCAGTCGTCTTTGTGTTTGTGGATGTCCTTTGTCTGTGTATGTGTGCAATAAACTGTAAATAAATAAAAAGCAGGACACAGTATTTGTAGTGGAAGACAGGAACCCAAACTAAGATCCCCTGTATATAGGTTCCTGGCATCCCCTCACTGAAAAAAAGGTTTTTTTTTTTTAATTGACCTATGCTTGTCTCGAAAAGGTACAATGCGCGCAGCTAAAGATGAGACCTGTCAGATGCTAAAGAGGGGACTTTGCGCTGGTAGATACAGTCGCGCGTGCTCAAAATAGTTAAACTAAAATATGAGATCGGATTAATAAGATATTTATTGAATTTCAAAATCGCTTTTATCGCTGTATCTACTGCGCAGATATAACCGTGGTCCGTCACGTGATCAACCACGTAATCCGTCAAGTCTCATCTTTAGTTGCGCGCATTGTACGACCAATCAAGCTTCACCGGACTTGCGGAAAAAAAAGGAGGTTATTAATATTCTAAGCATGCACGATATTTATTTTAATGTATATTATCTATGAGGGCATGACTGGGCAATACTGGGCATGGAAAGGTGTGCCAGATTTTGTCTCAGAAAAATATTATTCAGTTTGTTTTTCAGTTTAAGACTATGAGGGAATTTGAAATGTTCAAAGGAGTCTATATACTTACTTTATTACTCATTCATCAATCAAGCAAGAGTGACTAAAACTTAATTTTCACTTTACACCTTTCATTCCTCCTTCCTTGACAAATTCTTTATATCAGTTCTACTCAGAGGCCCTAAAGCTCAAGAATGGTTCGAGCCTTATGATACGTAATTCGCTGATGTCTGGTTTTATATCACCTCTCGTTTACGTGAAAACAACCAAAAGTTTTATAGATAATAATATAAACAAAAATGTGTCAAAATCTTCATAAATCAAACATTAATACCGTAACGATCGTAATAGCCACCAACCAGCTCCTTAAATAAACGCAAAACATTACCGACAGCAAAAAATAGAGCCGAGCGAGATGGAAACGCACTGGTGAGAAAACCCGTCTCTGCCGTGGAAACTTTCAACTGCAAACACACATAAAACTTGACTCGCGCTCGCCTCAATATCAGATAGCTGGCGGGTTAAATTTATCCGAGCGGGACTGCAAAAGGCGGGCTCATAAAAAGCGCGGCTCGGTTGATTACAAAGCCGCGCCGAGTTTATGGGCGCGCGGCTCGCGTGCCTTGCCCGCCGCCGCGCCGCCGAGACGCGAGGGTAGTTTTTCAGTCGCCAAGCCCCACACATAAATAAGTGATCACCAGCAAAGCAAGCCCCTCCCGCCCCTCGCACGCCCCCGCTCGTAAACTAAGCGCAGATAGCGAGAGGACTTAATGGCTGATCGGATTTTGATTAGCGCGGGCCGGCGACGCAACCCCGCACCCGGGGCCCGAATTTGAATAGATAAGTGGGCACCCGAGGACGGCGGCTCGCGACCGTAATTTACATACTTACTGGCTTTCGGCGAACATAGAGGGTGCCAAGTTATGGACGACGCAAAAACGATAAAGTTGAAATAAAGCCCCGGTCATCGATTCGGCCGCGGCGAGTGCTTTTTTACCGAATTCTGTTTGTTATCTGCACGAGCCGCGGAGAGCAGACACCGGTTTTTGCTGCGTTGGTATCGTTAATCTGTACCCGTACCTCTCCCAAATCCGGACAAAGCTATGTGAACGACGCACCTTATCTATTCTGATTCGACAAGTTACTGCAACCACGAACGAGGAGTTCTAAAATGATATTGGAATAGAGAGAAGATGTAGAGTCATTTAATTCAAAGGATACATAGGATTTTCTTATATAGACACGATTTTCTTTAGCGTTTAATAAAAATTTCCATTACCGATTTTAATAAAACGGGAAGCCTATCAGTGGATCGGTGCGCGAATTCCTTAGTTTTATGTGAGGAATAAAGAGTTTACCGTTTCGAGTGTGGGGTTTAACGACAGCGCACTGCAGCAGGAGCTAAGGCGCCTATAAACGGCTGGCGATCCCGCTTAGTGTTATGACTGCTAGTGGGTGCTGCTTGCCTGGTACCCTGAGCTCTATCGACGAGGAACGAGTGGGGTTTCTTACGGACTGAATAGCTAAAGTAATGCTAGACGCCTGGTAACACGGAAAACAGAGAAATATTTTTGCTGGCTCAACTGGTTTCGGTTCTAATTTTAAATGTAAAATTTTTAACTGTACGTTATATCGGGTAAAAACAAAATTGAAACGTTCCTCGTACGAGGGCTGCAAATCTAATGCGAAGCTTGACATGTCATGCGAAACGAATAGGTTGAATGAACCGTCAACAACGATACGCCCTTAGGTAAAATAGTTTCTGCTCTACAACAAGCTACCTAGGCTATCTTACATAATGTTTGAGTAAAGATCATTATAGGCGAGTTTTACCGGGCTGCGTCGAGCCGCGGTCGGGTGACGGCTGACGGCAGGTATCTTCCCGGTTTCCGGGCTCTCGCGAAGTTTCCCCTCCTCCCACACCCACAAACCCCCCTCGCCTTGTTTAGTTTGGCAGGTAAAGCACGGCGACATCTCGAGTGCCAAGTGCTCACATGCTCGGTGTCCGAAATTTGTTTTGCTCTTACTTTATTTGTTGGTTCCAGTTGCGCTAATTTTAGTCGAATATAATAGGAACATTGTGGAGAACTCTCGGAGAGGCCTTTGTCCAGCAGTGGACGTCATTTGACCTAAACAATAATGATAAGGACAAGTTTTTGATAAGTCGAGAATAGTTTACAAGGAAGCAACGATTTAAACTAAATATAAAATGAAGCAACTTTTAAAAGAAGTATTTCAGCGCAAAGCGTACAAACGCAATAACGTTATTTTGACATTTCCCGTGAATAAGTTACTCGGTACCCAAAATCTAGTTATCAAAATTCATCCAACTTTTTCAGCGTGAAAACAGAACACACAGACTTCACATCCTTACTTTCCAATTTACAATATCAGTAAAGTACTATTTGGAATGCATAGATTTCTAACTCGGTTAACGGAAATAGAGACGACTGGTCTAAGTCTAGACTCTTTAATGCAAGTGTTCCAATTAAAAGCTATTTATTGAATAGTCCAGACATCTGGCTACGATAATTTATTCAATCATTGGCTTTAACTTTGAGATCACTATAAATGTTCTTATTAGTTTAAGACTCGGGTTTCTGAACAGACATACATAGCGGTTGTTTACATGACAAATTATGCTGACCATTTTCTAATTATTGATGCAGTAGCCTGATTACTTGCTAAACATACTTCACATATCAAAGCGAATTCTATCTAATTGCTTTTATAGACCACTAGCGACCCGCCCCGGCTCCGCACGGGAAAATGGTTATTGTGGGTTATCCTTATATATATTATGCATGTATTAAACATATAAACCTTCTTCCTCGTGAATCACTCTATCTATGAAAAAAACCGCATCAAAATCCGTTGCGAAGTTTTTAAGGTTTAATTAAACATACATGGGGATATAGGGACATAGGGACAGAGAAAGCGACTTTGTTTTAATACTACGACTTTGTTCAAATGTCACATTATAAAAAAACAAGAACCTACAGTAAAATATAAAAAAATATCAGAACAAGAACGGAAGAAACTTTAAAGAATATATATTTCAAAAGTGCAAAAGTACACTCAAGAAGCCTAGGCACAGAAGCAGACACGTAAAACGTTAAATTTAACGATGCCAGTTGACTGTACAGCGAGTTCGTTTCCCCGCCGGTCCTCCCAACAACGCAACGGGACCAAATAACTCCCCCTGGATGTGGAAAACGGGTAGATATGGGGCGCAAACAGTACATAATACATCATTTATGAGTCACTGACAGACTTTATTATGAACATTCAATTCTACAACGTCTTCATCAAAGGCCGCATCCTTTAATGGCTGAAATGATCAAAGACCACAAATCCAAACAGTCAAAATAAACAAACAACAAACAAACACATATCAAATATCAAGGACCAAAGCTCTGCAAGGTATATGAGACTTATTAAAGACAATCTTATTCGACAAATAAGTCAAATCAGAATCCAGAAACATTTTCACATAATATTTACTAATGTTTGCATGCTTGTATTTCGAAATTTACAAACTTTTCTAAATCATTACTGATTTGATAATCTAGATACGTTTTGTCAATTCCTCACACATCTACATTTCTTTGGACCCAACCAGCTCATCCAAGTTAATTCCAATGCACCAGGTTTATGTTCCCCGGAGGATTGGCAATTAGCTTTCAAATAATAAAATCAACACGTCCGTAAAACGCTGGACTAAATTACCCTGCGCCGGAGACTTCTAAAAGACGTTAAAGCACAGGAAGGAATTAAACCGAGTACTTGACACTCCAATGACCGACGCAATTGTAAAGATAGTAAATTTCTGTCAGGTAAACGGTTTTACAGAGCCGTATTTTAGTCAATTGGTACTATAGGCAATGAGACAGAAAACTTATAACCTACAGTAATTTTAGAAAGGAAATATTTCTGACCTGAGATTCCTAAATAAAGGTATATTTTTGTAACATGATCTTTTATGAAGCCTTTTTAGACCACTATATCTTTTTAATCGAAGCGAAAAATTAAAAAGAGAACAAGACTTATCAAGTAATTCAAGCAATGTTTTGCGCGTGATTCACTAGCCCATTGCAGCAATTAAGAAAATTACATCAAAGTTCTCGAAGAACATCATAAAGAGACATCTGTTTGTATGCTCTGACAATGATTAGCAGAGCTTAAAGTTTGGAAAAGCAATATGCTGCCAGATGCCGGCGTTTGCTAAAAAGTGTTCGTTGCAAAAGCCGACAATGGTATGAGGATATGCTTAGGTTATAGGTGACTGAGAAGAAAGCTGCTAAGCTGTCTAGAACACGGAATCGGAAGTGGATCTCATATCCATAAGATAATAATTTTAAATACATTGTAAAGAATGGCATTTCAAGCAATTTTTGGGGTATTTAAACTAACAATAAGGATTTATGTAAGTGCAGGGATTATAAATATCACCATCAGATGACTACAGAGGCTGCTGAATTAGCACGAGAGAGATATGTGAGACAGACGACATGCGACATCGAGTCGTCAGTGAAATGGAGCCTGACAACCACTTTGCAACCTCTAACTTTGACGCTGACACCACGAGATGCTAAATTTTGGAGTAACATGAGACTCAAAGGGCTGGACTACTGGATTGCCCGTTTACTGTAGGACTAGGCTGTCATGTATGAATGACCATTCTTTATTTTATTGACACTTTGAAACATTGTCTCAATTTGATATAAGGCAATGTTTTATTTTTGTGTCGTTCTCTAGCTGGCACCTAGGGATAACCTCAAGCTAACATAAAATTCATGGAATCTATCAGGCCAGCCTCTTTGCCTCCAATATCTCTCGCGGACTATCTCTAGCACCAGACGTCTCTCCCGACTTACGCAACAAAATTTACGCTCAAGCGAGCCGAGGTCCACTAGCACTAACGTTACTCACTCACACCCATGCAATTTGTATGAGAACCCAGGCGAGGCAAAGTGGGCCTCCCCCGCCCCCCTCATCGTGTTTGAGTAGGGTCTGCGAGGGGTTCGAGATGCGCGTGGTCAGAGCTCTTGATACGACAAATGGTATAGTGCGGTATCGGTAGTCGTCCGCTTTCGGGTGAGCTGCCTCGGCTCGCGGAGCAGCGTTGGTTTGCGTGGTTTTGGGGGTAGGATTGGGGCAAGTCGGGGGTCTATGTTAGGTGGTCGGTCGGGCAGTACATTACGGTAGGTATGTACGCCGGCGACCGGGCGCCGCCGCGTGTGGGTGAGACGTTTACGGTCGGATCGCTGGTCGACGACGCTGTGGTGGCCATCATGTGCTTTTAGCAAATTGGACAACTGAAATTAGAATTTGTTAGTAAGCCATAATCTAAAACATTCAGTTTAGATGGTGCACCAAATGTAGATGCGGAGAGTGGAGTTGGTTTTGCAGTTAGAGCAGACTTGCTCATCCCATTTTCTTTGTGAGTACTTTGTGTGGGGAAGGCCTTTGTTTAGCAAAAAAAGTCTTTTGGCTGAAACGATGACAAAATTTAAAAATTGTAATTGATATGTTTAAAAAAAATTCTAAATACAACGAACGATAACAATATTGCTTAATTGGAAATACAATTTCGTTGGGATCGGCCTGCTCTTATGGCTAAGGAGAATACAGTACAGCAATCTTTGTAAAATTGATATATTTAAAAAATAATATAAAAGTAGGTTTTATATAGAAGAAATAACAAAACCGCACAAGCATACTCAAATCAATAAAGCAGAAGCAATTTCTACATAATGCTGTGTGAATGTTCAGTTCACATTTAGGTTGTTCAGTTTCTCGCGCATGACCTCAATTTTTTCAACCTGCATAATTTTCACAAAGATTTGTGAAATTAAAAAAGTCTCATTTTAATAAAAACTGATGGTCACTATCTCGCGGGCGCAATACCGCGCTGCGAGACGCGCCGCGGTCGGCCCCTCGCGTCGCGCCAATTAATTACGGTGGCCATCTTACCCCTGCCCACCCCCCCTCGCCTGGCCACACACCCCCCCGCACCACCCCGCACCTCGTCCTCCCGGGCTCGGCTGACGGACAATAATTGCCGCCGAATCTCGCAAGCCTCTTGCCCGCACTGGACCCTATCTACCTACGAATGTCCTTTGTAAGTCCAAATCCGTCGTTAAGTAGTGACTCCGCTATGCGGGCCGACAGATTATATTTGGTTTGAATTGAAGTTGCGACTTTCCAACCGCTTACGGTAAAAAGGAAAAATGTTATTCTAAATCGTAATAATATGTTATAAAATAACTAGTTTTCCGCCCCGCGGCGCTGCCTCCGCTAATAAATAAATTCTTGCCGGAATAAGGTATTTTCCCGCTGTAAAATGTAGCCTATGTATAATTCTGCTGTATACGCTATATTATTGTAAATTTTCACTAAAATCCATTCAGCAGTTTTTGCGGAAAAGTAACAAACATCCATTCATCCTCACAAACTTTCGGGTGTATAATATTGATAGGATGTTATTATTACCTGTCGACTTAGCCAAAACAAATACCGAAGATTCCATACTGACCGCCATTGGATCTTTTATTACGTCATCCGTAATCTGTTCTGGCCAAAACCGAGTCGTAATCGCCACTATAATCAGGATCTCTACTCGCAGCAAAAGCGTCAAGAAAGCCTATCCGTCTTCGCGGACTTTCCCAAAACACATGTATCTATCTGCCTGATCTGCCTCTCTCTTTCTTGAATGTTTTCTTTGCACCCATTTACTGCAAACTACATTGTTAATCGTCACTTGACTTTCAACTTCTCGATCTAAGTGAATGTTTCAATTTTAGATCAAAGTAAACAGTGCAAGGCAAAATCAATGTACAGAAGCAAGCACATGCAGTTGGAATATCGCACTACGAAATTCACCCCTACCGCTACGAAATACGGGCGCTCCTAAGGTCAACATGTCCAGCCGCATGTGCTGGCTACTATACACCAATATAAAAACGAAAATAACAAATCGCTGAAACATGATGGGTTGATATGGAATCTTGCTTATGCAGCATCCAATAATAATTGTGTGATGATCAGCACTTCTTGCTTTGTGTGGTCTACTCGTAGATATGTCTTTCTCTAAACGACTACGGCTAACTAAGTGTTATGAATACAAATACATCATAATAGGTATGTATAAATATTTATTATAATATTTAATAATACTATAAACCACGATCGTTCCTTTTTTACACTATAATGTATTAAGCTAACAATTAGAGGTAATGTCGTAATCACTAATCAGTCTTTATGTTACATAAAACTTGCATTATCATATTTATACGAGTAATCGTTTTGTGGCGATGATGGGAAGTTCGCAGTGTCCGCTAGTTATATGTAGCAGCAACCCACGAGTGTCTCGAGTCGCCTGCCTACTGCAGCCCAGCCCCGTTTTGGTGCAAAAACAGTTAGTGCAGTCGATTTCTAAATGCGTAAGTATATTGCAGAGCCGACGCCGCCGCTCGATCCGCGGAGCTTTCAAAGCACGGCGGCTGATTCTGTTATTTACACGTGACCCAACCCAGCGTCTTAATATAAAAACTTTTCTAATCAAACACTTAAAAAAAAACCCCGCCACCAAACCGTTACTTGATCCTTTCAACAACTGGAAAAGAAAGAGTAGTTAAATCTTCAAATGGCTGTAGATATTTTCTTAAATCATAAAGAACACTCTCGATTGTATTAGCTTCCAAACAAAAAAAAAACTAGATCAAAATCGGAGCATCCGTTTAGGAGCTACGATGCCACAGACAGACAGACAGACAGACACACACACACACGTCGAACTTATATATAACACCCTCTCTTTTTCGTCGGGGCTTAAAAAAAATGAAATCATTCTATTCAGTTACAATAGAGTAATTAAAAAAACTGATCTTCTCTTGGACCTTATTCCATGTTAAAAATTTTCACTTAATGCACCAGTTACGTATCAAAAAGTTACCTAAAACAGTTTATAATATTTAAAACTTCAAAATTTAGCAATAATGATGAAATTAAATGATGAAGTCACATTTCTTTCATACGATATTATAGCGTAGTAAAAATCGTAGCATCCATGGCTACGCTTACTACGCTTTCGTAGCAGTTATTAAATCACACAATATGATGTAAAATAGATACCACATGTTACCATCCAGTTACTCATAGGTACCTAACCTACTATAACAATAAACGGGAAGACGGACGATATGACAATAACTGTTTTAAACAGAAAAAAATCTTTATGATAAAGTAAAGCAGTCAACCATCCACCTTTAAGCATTCCAGACGAGCATTTCAGACGCAAAACTACACAAAAGTACAAAATGCGGTTGTCCGTGTGTATGTAATAGTTAGTTTCTAGAATAAGCGGCCCTGGCGAAGGCAAAGCAGGCCGCGCGCGCCAGATGCGGCACGTTCGTCGCAGATGCGCGGGCGCGCGTCCGTGCGCTAAAGTGTCCATATTGATCGCCGCGCAACCGCTGCTGCATACGTGTCGAGATGTCGCCGTACTATGATTATGATTGTCGTCGTCTAAAATACTTGGTCTGGTCTAAATTTTAACTAATTTAAATACTTCTATTATGCTTTTTTTGCCATGAGTAAGATATGTACAGTTTTCTTTCAACAAAATATTGCATATCTTCACGGAAAGTAACTTCCAAAACACTTTTTTACAAGTCTCTCGATATCTTCACTGTGTAACAATTTCGTAATTCGAAATAATGAAATTAGCTACCTACATTTATAATAAATAACTTGTTATTCATATACCTAAGTAAAGATCAAGTATTCAGTTAGACATCGGTTTTTATGTTTTACAAAAAATATATTTATTGGTGTCGATTCGATGTTGGCCAATGCACTAATCTTAACTAAAATTTAACTAAAATTTAGTTAAGATGTGTCAGATTACATATTTAGCTATTCGGAACGCACGACTTAACTTAATTTTGTATGGAATCTGACAGGACTAAAAATAAGATGAACTAACGCCATTTAGCTATTCGGGAACGACCATTCATCTGTCATTTTTAGTTCGTTATCTGTCATTTTTAGGTGTTTTGAACTTAATATGGTCTTAATTTAGTTCAGTTTTTTTAGGTGTAGACTTATTATATTTTGTAAGTTTTGAGGTACACACAACAAACTAGGAAATCGGGTAAAAATTAAATAGTGATGAGTTGCTTCAGCCAATCTCCTTTCGTTAATCCTGGATATTTACTGAATCGCTCATCCTCAGTCAGGTCAGCGGGGTCGGTCGAGTCTTTCAGCAAAAAACTCCATCAATCGTACAAGCAAGAGCATGCTAAGCAGATTACTTTGGATTTTGCACCTTTCTTATGTCCATCGAATAAGGAACAGAATCGCAATCGCGTTGGTCCAGCTTACCCTTCACTTAACAGTACGTACAGAAGCCAGCACATGCGGTTGGACATTTGCACTACGAAATTCACCCCTACCGCTACGGAATACGGGCGCTCTCAAGGTCATAATTTCCAGCCGCATGTGCTGCTTACTGAACAAATCGACCATAAGTTCTATTTTGCAATTTCGTTTTTGTTTTACGCAGTAAAAATATAAATTTCTAATTTCCGAAACTAAAACGGAACGTAACACATACTAAGTTGCGTTTCGTTGCGCGTGCGTTCGATTCACTAACGTTCAATTTATTGCGGATTAAGGTTGCATGACTTTATACCTTTGCCTTTCTGTTGAAAAAGAAATATTGCAGGAGCGTGCACAGAGCGAGATAATGTGTATCCGAACGTTAATCGTGTCAAGATTTGTTAAGTCCTGTCAAAAATGAACTAAAATTAGTTAAGATAAGGCGTGTGCAATACCGAATTAGCCCCATTATCTATTTTAAACCCTGGAATATCCAGTATTTTCTGACAGTGGCGGCCCTCCGTTCATATTATTTCAACGAATTGTGCACCGCTCAACAGGTTCAGCCATGGTTCAGCATTATTAAGAAGTTTTATTACTCAGAAAAGGAGACCTTTGAATTTCGAAAGTCTCTGGCGCCGCGATGTTGGCCATAAAGCGGCTGCGTTTGAAATTAGAACGTGCGAACGTGGTCCCTTCGCGAGTGACGTAACGTAACACACGAGCAAGCACGCCTACGGCTAGTGCTGGGATTAACCGGGAACTTACCGAATAACCCAAAACTGATTTTCCCACATAACCAACAATCTATACAAATACCGACAGTCAGTGGAAAAATTCAGATTACGACTTTTCAAAAACGGTTATAGTTAGATGATATTTTTTTAAATAGCTGTTGTTGTTATCATGAGACCAGGATATTCGGATAGTGATTTTCTGAATGCTAATATATAACAATTGCCTCAATTAACAAAAAAAATTAAAATTTTCTCTAAAATTGTATTGGTTCCTCCGTCTCAAACATTTTTTCCAAATTACGTATCTATGTAATTCAAAAATTTGTTTTAAATCAAAAATTGCGATTGGATACACGGAATATTCGATGATTGGGGGCTTCGTAGCTCTTTGTTTGCTACACACTTTCAAAATAAGAATAAGAGAAGAGTCAGTGACTCGAAACTCAATGTGGCCAGCTCTATACACGCGTAACGGCCAGCGGCGGCGGCCGGGGGTCAGCCCGGGATTGTCGCGGCACGTTCCACCCTCACCCCCCGCGACGCCCCGCGACACCCCGCGACTCGCGAGGGTGGCTCGGGCAATGAGCGTGTCGCGCGTGATGCCTGACGTATTTAGACCGTGTGATGTTCAAGTGATTCAATATTCTAGAGAGGACTCAGCACTGTATTCTGTCGGTAGCAAAAGTTTGACTTAGAAAGGTACACAACAAAAATTTTAAAATGTCTTGTAACCCTTTCTTCACCTTCATAATCCACGCCACTTTATAATGTATATTTCTAATTGAAAATGTACCAAGTCTCGATAATTCCACCCAACCCCTCGCGATCGCGAGCCCTCACACGCGCCGAGGCCGCGTCGCGTCGCCATGGCAACGCCCCCTCCGCACCCCTCCGCCCACGCCCCCCCGCCCGCGGCTACCTGCCCTCATTAATATGTACCCGGCCGGACATCGTCTTGTAACTCCCAGCTCTGTTAGCCGAGATGGTTTGGTCAGCGAGTTCGTAGCTACATACCTACCTACCTACTCTACGTAATTGATCTATCTCACAGGTTCTGGACACAAAGCTTTGTGCTTCCAATGATGTAATAAGTAAAAAGGCGCCTTTTTACTTATTACATCATTGTGTGCTTCTATGCAAAGGTGATTTAAGTAAGGCACTGTAAAAATAAACTGCTCATCTTTATTATAGTCCGCTAAGATAATTATTGTAATATAAAAGATAAACAACAACTTCATTATCAGAGTTCCTTTTCATTTGAGAGTTAGTAATGATTGTTTATCTATTGATGTACAGTTTTTTGGGAATATTCTTCTACCATTTAAACATAGTGCACTTTCGCCTACTAGTGAGCTGACAATCGTCAAGTGTATCATGCATGAACAAATAAAGGACAATGGGCAAAAGTTAATGGAACCTGGTATTTTTTTTTGTCATTGTA
Organism: Teleiodes luculella; assembly: GCA_948473455.1. NCBI lineage: Eukaryota > Metazoa > Arthropoda > Insecta > Lepidoptera > Gelechiidae > Teleiodes > Teleiodes luculella. Next base: position 3,678,184 of record OX419602.1, read on the forward strand.
GAGATGTCGCAGTCATCGATATCATATCATAAATAAGATCATGGCTCTGAATCAATTAACGAACGAAAGCATGTCTGAACGGATTGCTTAACCTAAGTAAGAACATAAGCAATCACGTATTTAAGTAATGAGATGCCAGATAAACACAAACTGACCGATAAGCGCCAATCCCTAGATAATATTCCAATAACTGTAACATTCATCCATTAGTCCTCGGCACTGAATTGAAATTCGGCGATAGCTCACTCGACTCCATTTGGCAAATACAAACTGCCATTAACAAACTTGCAGGGATCAACAGGTGGGGCCATTCGTTTCAATATCTGCAAAACTTTCCGACTCGACTCGATAAAACGACCAGTGTAATTTGAGCCCTGACTCTAAACAATCCAGACGAAACCAATGTAATCGGTCGGACATAGATTGTACTGACATTGCATTCTTAATCATCATACATTATCAAAATGTATGATAGTGACATTATGAAAAATGTTTACAAATGAACTTACATGTGACGTGATATTTAATTAACAGAGGTTAGAATTTAATTACTGTCATAGTCTGTTGTAGTAATAGTAGTAAAGAGCTTAAAATTATTTGCTTTCCTCATTTTTATTCATGTTTTTCCAACTGTGATTCCTCGTATTTAACTTGGTGTTTTTCTTTTTTATATTGATTGAGGATCTAACATTATGAGAATTCAACATTATGTTCCGGAAGGTATTTTTCTATCATAGTTTATCAGTAAAGGTAAAAAAAGTCAGCAGATAAACACTGGTAAGCATTCGTCTTGCTGAGCAACAAAGCTAGACATAAAAATTATGATTAATTTTAAGCAGACTTAGCTGGAGTCTTTAAATTTTCTAGCGATTAAAACTGAGCGACCAGAGCGCGTTGGGAGCGATAACAGCCCAAAAAATGATTTTGCAATACTGCATTAGTATATTTTAAAACTGACAAACATTTAAACATTACATTTTGAAAAGTAAAACTTCCGAGCTCTCTATAAACTGGACTTTCTTTGCCCTGTTGTTATTATCATTGCCCTTGACAAGTTCAGCAATTTGAACGTTGAAACGTTGCAATAGGGTATAAGTTTGTCTCGGCACACAGACAATCGTCGGCTATGTCCTGTACTTTTGCTCCGTTTAGTTACATACAATGGGTTTATGGGTATCGCTGGTGCCGTTAGTGGGTTGTTTGGATCAGCTGTTTAATGTTTTTATTCTCTTATACCAATAATATGATGTAGGTTATATGAACTTCATATTACCTAGTACGTTATTGATTCAAAACTCGAACTTAGCTGGAGTATTTTCTCCGTTAATACGTTGATGGCTTCTATTCTGACCTACCAGATTTTTGATTTTTTTTTTACTAAGCGGGTTATTTATTTTTTAACCGATAGCGGGGCCACATTCACTCAGGGAGCCCCTTAAAATTTGCATGTACCTATTACTTATGTAGCATGTAGCTAGATGTTGCTGAATTAAAACAAATCATTTACTTTAACTCATCTAAAGCTCTGAGTAATAGAACTTCGGTTGCTATTATAAATAACAATGTTTTTCACTTCAATACACTCAATTTTTAAAGCACTTATGTCTGGATAGGACTTGCCAATTTCGCATTGAGTAGACGTGGACAACACTCTTATTCAAGACAGAAATCGAGTATTGTTTGTTACAATTTTATACCATTATTAGCGAAAACTAGGAACGTGATCTCGATATTTATAGCACATATTTCTGCTGCTTGGGACGTCTCTATTATGTCAGATACTCTTTGACACATGTTCGTATTAATATAACAGTGCAGTTGCATAACAGTGCACTGCTTATCAATGGCGTTCTGCATTTGACTACACATGATTACTGTAGTAAGTGAATTTTGTTAAAAACACCATATCTAAGACTTTTCAGAGCATTACATTAATGCTTTAGATCAACATCATTACTTCAGTAATACCTACCAGGTGAATTGGTTTACCTAAATTGGTCCTTGGTCCTTGTGTCCTTTATTATTTCCCGGTACCGAATCACGTGCGAGTGCCACGCCGAAATAGAACACCGGAGGATTATACCGCTGAGGGCTTCCCTTCGTGATGTGGACAATGAGGGGAATTATACCATGATTCCATGTACACGGATTTATTATAGGTAAAGTAAGTACTCATTATGTGGAGGAAAATGGATACGTGATGATAGTGATTTAATAATTACTGTAATATAATTATACCTACAAATAAACGTATAAACTGAGGCTAATTTTTATAGTCAAGCTCTAATCCTAAAAAGTCCATACGTCCAGTTCACGCTTTTGAGAACGAAAGGCGATAGTCAATTCATTTTGGTATTTCAGAATTAGCCGCAATGTCACGAACTTTGATCGCCGATATTCTCGCTGAAACAATGCGAAAACACTTTGACTACAACAACAACGATTGAAACAAGACCTGATAGGTACTGTAAAGTTGTTGGTCATAATCACAAAAATAAACTGTTTTTGAAGCACATTTTGTACTTTCTATGCTCAAACATAATCATTTGCAGTAAATTATCATGATTTGAGATTGAGAGATTGCACAATATTGGTCCCAAAGACCATTGCGACCTGTTTTGGGTAAATCCACATATTTCATTTTCTTTAATGGATTTTACTTATGTTCCATACAATGTTTCCCTACAAAATAGGTAATCGGTCGCCCCTCGTTTCCCGCGACGTGTACAAGCCCTCGCCACAATTTCTAATTCTCGCCGCGTCGCGTCGTCCGTGAGTCACAACAATCGCCGTCAACAACACAATGCTGCGCCCGCGCCGCGCGCCTGCCTGACGACAGCCTCGGGGTGGAACACAGTGTAAGCGTAAGCGGGCAGAGAGCGAGAAAGCTTTACTTTACAATCAAGCCAACATAACTGATAATAGCGAATCATACATAATAATGATTCAATTGACATTTATTGCACATCAAATAATTAGGCTAGGACGAATCAATGGAATCGGTCGGCTAGATAATGATCTAACAAGAAACCACGAACCCGGCCAACCACGTCTAACCAGCTTGAACGACAAGTTTCACCGGCAATATTCCCGGGAACAGGAAATTCCCGGGAACGGTACATCACTATCCATAAGTCACTAAATCTCTACTAAAAAAATCTAAATCGCTTCGCTAGTGTCTACATCACGGCCTTAAAAAAGCCGCACCCGCGTACAATGGCGGCGTAGTCGCGATAAAAACCGCGTACAGTCACACACACATTATATGTACGTAAATACATGCGCGGGCGCACATAACAGCTGCGCTCGCGGCTGCAGTTGATAAACGCAACCCGCTCGCGGGTTTACTGCGCGCGTGACAAATAACCCTGAGATTACTCAAACGACCCGCTTTTGTTGCGCGCTACGAAAAAAATATTATGGGAAGCAAACATTAATCGTTACAATCAATCTGCATCATTGCACTTTATAACTTTATAACTAATTCCGTTATATTTCGAAAATCTTCGGGCGCTCTATGTAATAACTAGGTATACTACTTTATCTCTACGTGCTTCACACTTTAAAACGAGAAAATGTGGATAATTTCCTACAAATTAAGTTCTCAGCATGAAATTTATTTAAAATGGGAATTAAACCTACAAAAACCTTATTAAGACTTTTTCAGAAAATAAAAATAAAACCTTTCTCGACATTTTCAACAGCTACAGCAAAGCAACACATAGTTTCTCCTCCGAGTGGCTCCGAGGTCGTTCCATTAAGCATATTTTTCGACTAAAATTGATGATGAGTCAAAACCAAAACCATCAATTTTCTTTTCATTTATCATTTTCCAAATGTTCTTCATATACAATCAAAGTATTATGTACTGTATGTCTACATTTGGCCTTTATTTATGAATCTATTTATTTACCTCACACTTTACCCACTTTTATTCAGCTAATTCGCCATTATTAACGGTCAATGCGTGATCGCGCGTCGAGGGTGATTCACTATACCACTCAGGCACTCACACGCATTCCTCCCACGCTGAAAGCTACGTATAATCCTGCGCATTATATACGCCCAGTTTCATTTGACCTGTGCGTTACATGAAAATGCCTAATATGATTTAACTTTAATCTTTCATTTGACATGCAAAGCAAGCACTGTTCAAAATAAAATCTAATAAAACTTTTAATGAGCAAGTTTACAAGTGGATATTTATAGCGCCAAAAATGCTAACAGAGGTATAGATTGGGCCAAGGATCACTCAAATTGGTTACGTTTATGGCGACGACGTGAGCTTTGAGTTATTCTGAAATGGGCTCTACAACATTCGAGTTTAATGTTATTTTTTAATGTGGGTAGGAGGTAGGACCCCATATCAGCCGTTGTCACGCTATATTGTCAGTTCCGACAACTATCGACAGCCATAAATAAGGGATGAGAAAAATGGGCACTGTTTTAGAAACTCACGAACGGTCTATCTACCCATTATTATAAATTGATATCAGGAAATTCAGGAAGCGAAGTAATCTGTTTTACTGATTTGTTGAAAATAAAAGACTGGATTAAACTGCAATAAAATAAATAGGTACTAAATGGAATTTGGTATTTTTTTTTTAATTGAAATAAATACATGCCAAAAGAAAATTATACTAAAGAAATACATAATAAATAAATAAGTTGTCCTCTATCAAAGCAGATCTATAAAACAAATACAATTTATGTCGGAAGACACAACACAACATGTAGGTATTATGATATGAGTCGATAAGGAACGTCATTTTTAGGATTCTGTACTTCAAACGGAAATAATAACGGAAAAACTCTTTTTAACATCACTCCCGACGAACACGAGACAAAAAGCAAAGGCGGTCTTATCACTAGTAGCGATCTCTTAATAATTATTTATTTATTTATTTTTTTTCTTAATAATACTCAGCGAATTTGCTAGCAGGCAGTGCAAACAAAACATAATACATTAATCATGTGCCTGATTATTTAGTATATTAGCGAACTACCTTACTAAAATATGTAAATGGTGTAAGTCATATACCTATTACCTAGTAACAGATTCGTGATAATTACACACGCAAATCTGTTAAGTTAATCCGGCACGCGGCAGGTAAATAGATAGATACTACAAGTTGAGATTACTATACACGGGCAGCGTTTCAACAGCAAACTGTCATTTATTATCATATCATTCATCATACTTCATACTATCTTACTATTATTATAAAGAGGAAAGATTTGTATTTGTGTGTGTGTGTGAATGTTTGTAATGAATAAACTCGAAAAAAGCGGAACCGATTTCAAAAATTCTTACCATTAGAAAGCTACATTTACCCTGAGTAACATAGGCTACCTTTTACCGCGGGAAAATGCCTCATTCGCACGGGAAAAACTGTTAACGCGGGCGGAGCCGCAGCGGAAAGCTAGAGAGATACGACTGAAAATTTGCCGTGCAAAAAGAAATACAGGTAAAGAATCGTGTCATAGAGAATTACATCGAGTACCTACATAACTAGTTAAATTGCCTGTACAGTTGAATACCGTTTTTAAATTATCATACTAGTCACCATGTCAAATTAATTATTGTTATTATTATTATTGTCAATTATTTCGGATGCAAATGTGTTATGTAATTGAAAAAAAAAGGTAAAAAATGCTAGAACTGGAACATGCTTGTTCAATGGATCTGATTAACTTTCCCGAAAGAAACTTATACCAGCTACGTAAAAAAGAACTTGCACATCGGCATCATATCAAAAGTTTAGAATTTAGATGTGTCCTTATTCATTAGAAAATAACCAACTAAAGTCTTCCGTATGAGGCGACAGAGACAAAAGGTTTTTAATCAGAATATCAGCCAGTGCAACTTACAACTGCAATCCCAAATTCAACTGCCAAGCACAAGGATCACTCTCCGAGAGGCGTTAGTTTGATTGAACTGTTATAGGCTGTTAGTACGAGTAGTACACCAGTCTTCAAATGAAAAATGAAAAAAAAAAAACAATAATGGTAAACGTAAAATAGTGTGCCGCAAGACTTATTCGAGAGTTAATTTTAGTGGAATCAGGCATTGATTTAAGTGCGATTTGAAGTATTACGTATTCATCAAATAGTGCTGTAATATTTTGTATATTTGCGAGTATTTTGTGATTTTTTTCCCTGAGCCAGCGTGGTCATACGTAAGTAATTGTACAGCTCGCTGAATAATTCGGTTTAAAGCACAGAGAGGTTATGTTTAGCATTTTATTAATTTCATTCGAAAACTGGTATAGTTTGGTTGCAGTTGGTCTGACAGATCGCTGAGCAAGCACCTTTGAGCGCGGGTTGGCTTACAATATCCGGCTGAGTGGAGCGTGGAGCGCGGAGCCACCGTACGGTACGCGGGAGAGCATTTCTGGGAATCGCCCGGGGCCTCAAGACCGCTGAGAATTACCCACTAACTAGCTACAGCACAAACCTACTGGGACTGGATTACAGTTTTCCAGGATTACATAAGCTAAATTGAAATATTATAAAACAGAACAGAAGCCTTTGTCTGTCATGTATTTATATCTACACTTGTAAGTGAGAAATTATGTTGTCGGCATTCGGCGGCATGACATCGGCATGATATTTTTTTTGTATGGGTATAGGTAGTTGTGCGGCTAAATCACAAATTACGTATAGCGGCGGCGTTTTGGCTAAATGCTACTGTTTACCGCGGAAAAATACCACATTCCCTCGTGAGTAATCAAATCACTTCCCTACCATACGATCGATTCCTCTTGGGTAATACAGGCATTTCCTTACACTAATTTTGTCGAACAAGTGCAATAACCTTCCTCTTGGAATCGCAATTAAGAATAGCGTACCTGCAATGCGACTATCAAGAAAGTTAACACCTATTAGTGTGTCGCGTTGCCATATCATTCGCTTTGACCCTGAACATAGGACTTTGAATATACCAACATCTTCCATTGCTTAGCGCAAACAAGTCTTCGATACAATGCAGAGATAAGCAATCGTTGAACGAGTAGATGAATGGTCGCCACAGAATGCGTCGGCAGCGATGTGGGTGCCACTGCCAGCGCGACAAGCCAAAAGCGGAACACGTGGAGAGAGGGCGTAAAATAAAACTTCCAAACTTATTGTCCAAGAGATGCCAGTTACCCCCCCACTACAACACTACCCAATCCCGTAAAAAAACTGCACTATCTCCCTGATCAACATCCAATGCTCTTATACATTAACCCGTTTTCCAAAAGCTGGAGGCGATGGTTCAATGTACGAAGCGCTTGAGTAAAGTTCTAGATTGTCTTTTGAAAAGTGCAATGATGCACCCACGCGGAACTCGGGTTTACGAGACGTACTCTTCTGAAGTTTATACCCTGAGGAACAATTAACCGCACATTATGAGCATTGGCACGGCTGGGACTAAAAACTGTATTCTCTTTACTGGGAGATAATTTGGTAGCCAATGAGTCCAACCACGATATTGTTTACATTTCTCACAACAAATTAATTCCGAATCAATTGATTATTTAAGTTTGTAGGAAACTTGCGGGCACACATTTGTAAAAAACCGGCCAAGTGCGAGTCGGACTCGCGCACCGAGGGTTCCGTACAAACCTGCAAGGTTTACAAAGTTCTTTCATTACGACAATCGAGTCATAACTATGGTAATCTTATTGCAAAATGAAATTCATAACATTACAATGGGGAAAGATGGAGGAGCATAAATTTAAGACAAAGATCTCTTTATCGTTTAAGTAACTAAGTACTAAGTAAGTATTTCAACTTGATAGCTCTACGCGTTCATGAGGAAAAAAGTAATAAGTTTATATTTATTAAAAAATATATATTTTGTAATGTAACTAAAAATTTAAGGTTTTCGGAATTTTTCCTTTATGTGTGCTATAAAACGTTGCTTCATGCCAAATTTCAAGATTCTAGGTCGACTGGAAGTACCCTTTAGGTTTTGATTCCCTTGCGAGTACTTGCGAGTTTCAAAATATGCAGCTTAAATTGCTGTTTCTTTTGATTGCGTTGACATAGAAGTTTGATTTTGTTACAGCTTAAAGGTATTATAGACCTGAGTATTTGGTATGAATTTCAATTTAATACCTCTACGCGTTTATGAGGAAATGGGTAGTAAGGTTAAAATTATTAAAAAAATATATATTATGTGATGTAACTAAAAATTTATGGATTTCGTAATTTTTCCTTTATCTATGCTATAAGACGTTGCTTCGTACCAAATTTCAAGATTCTGAGTTCACGGGAAGCACCCTGTAGGTTTTGATTCCCTTGCAAGTGTCGAAAATTTGCGGCATAAACGGCTGTATCTTTTGATTGCGTTGGCTTAGAAGTTTGATTTTTTCACAGCTTCAAGGGACAGTAGACCTGAGTAATTGATATAAATTTCAGCTTCATACCTCCACGCGTTCCTGAGAAAAAGGGTCTTGACAGACGGACAGACGGACAACAAAGTGATCCTATAAGGGTTCCGTTTTTTCCTTTTGAGGTACGGAACCCTAAAAATTGAGAGGTGATTAAATAGGTTATTTTATTTTATTATAGTCATACATTTACACAATTACAATAAATTTATGTTGCAATAAAACGTGTCAAGCAATAAGTTTGCAACCTTAACGTGTTATCATCACGTCTTAATCGCCAGAACATATTCCTGCAGATTGTAGCTATATAGGTTGATACTGATACATTATTGTAATTTTCCACTTCAATAATTAATTGTTATTGGGAACTTTTGTGTCAGTGACAACCAAAATCGGTCACCCTACTAATATTATAAAGACGAGACTCTTTGTTACGCTTTCACGCCAAAACCACTGAACTTATTTTAATGAACTTTATTCAGAGATAGAATAAAACTTGGGGAAGGCCATAAGCTAACTTTTACCGCGGGAAAATACCTCATTCCTACGGGAAAAACTTTTTACGCGGGCTGGGCCTCGGGGCGAAAAGCTAGTAGTAAGTACAAAATAATTAATTGAAGGAGGAGCTCCCTAAACAGTAGTGGTGGTATGTAGATAAATCATTCTGGAGATTTTAAAGTATCTTTATTTCTGAAGCAATGGAATAGAATGGACAATAGATTTGATTGTTTCACTACCAACAGGCAATTAATGAGCTTACTATACTACACTACGTACGAGTTAATAAAAAAAACTCCGCTCACACACACCTTTACGGAAAGGAGCGTAACGTGTCTTTATGTAAAAAAAAAGTAATGATTGATTAGTTTTTATCTATATTAAGTAGACCAGTTGCGTTTAAGACCAAGTGATAGTAACCCATTCATTCACAACAAGCAAGCAAACAGTTCATGACAAAACGATTACTGACATTAAGAATCAGTAAAGCTTCGTAAAACCTTCTGTGGTAAAACTTCGCGTCATGTGATCATGTCTTAGTAGGTACGAGGAATTAATTATTACGCCATAATTTCATCGGTCCGACCAATCAAAACAAAAACATTCCAAGAACGAAATTACGAATGTGAAGTGATACAGAACAACAACGTGGTGATTGGGTGGTAATTCCTATTGAAACTTTTTTAGAATAAATTAATTTATATACATTATCTAGCACAGTTTTGATTCGTTTATTGCACGGATTTTCAGAAAAATTGAATAGGTAGGATGAATAAATAAAACAATTTCAAAATAAATTAATCATGCTTTTTCTATATTTGAATTTAGATTAAGTTTATTGAAATAAAATTTATCTTATCTTATCTTATATGTATTGTTTAACGGGGGAAAGAAGCCAGCCTTGATTTGAGCAAAGATTTTGAAATTCCGACTTCAAAAAAACTGTATTTAAGTTTGGTAAGCGAAAACTATGCCGATTTCCTTCGCATGGGGGCAAAATCCATGACAGACGGGAATAACCCGTGGGTGAGTGTTGTGGGAGTGACTCAAGCGGCGGTTGAAAGCAAAAATCACGTCAAAAAGATGATCGTGCGCAGGCAGCCTTATTTGGCGACCACAGACTACAGAACCGCTCTACCAAGAAGGTTCGCCATAATCACGCTGCTAAGTGGTCACAGGGGCACTTATTAATTGATTTATTTAATTCGTTATTACTGCATATAATTTTTAATATTGGATTGGAATGTTATCAGAGTGTAGTTCCCAGCTTGGACTTTGACTAACCCAACTCTAACCGAGAGTGTCGTACAAGATATACCTACAGAGCTACATAACCCCGGGCCTTCACCTGTGTAACCATAAACAACCATGTTGATCTCTAGTCAGTCTGCCAATAGTGGGAACGAGAACGTGGAAGACCACCCATTACTCGAAACGGTTTTGAAGGAAACTAACATTGACGCAACAGCGGAACATCTAAAGAACCGTGTAGAATAAGGATGGCCAACCAATTGTGGTCTTTTAAAGACCACAAGTAAATGGAAAAATTATCTGGGCAGAATAAGAATGGTAGGAAATTACTATTATATTATTGTGGCCTGATGGAAGTTATTGGCTGACTGGAACGGTGTCGAGATCGAATAACGATTTATGTATTCAAGTGCATTAGGTAGATTATGCAACCTGCATCCAAAAAGAAAACAACGCAATCGTATTCCAAACAAGAGTATACAACCCAAAATAAATCCTTCTTTTTCATCACAACAAATCAATAGTCGTTATTCCGATAGCCAGTAGATCTTGGCCATTATAAAGCTAGGCACACACTCGCGCCCGCAGGCGGGACGCGCCGGGTGCACGCTGCATGTTAGCCGAAGCGCGGCGAGCGGGAAAATAAAAGAGCGAGTGATCGATCGCGCCACATCCGCGGCCTGGGTACTCGCTGGCTATCACACACTTCACGTACAGTAGAGCTCGCGAAAAACTTATAGAAGAAAGAAAATTCAAACTAACCCGCTAAGTTAGTTGAGCGCAGCAAGTTTACGTCTCTTTTTTCTTACTATAATACCATCCGTATTTATCTCTCAACTAGGTGATAGATAGGCAATAGGAATTGGTTTAACCTTAGAGTATAAATAGAAAAATTTCTGGGAGGGATAGATAGAGTACGCCTATCGAGTATGAACTGTAAGCACGGATATGAACAGTTCGAATATCTTCAGCGCGTTCGTTTAGTATCAAATGGTTATCGGAGCTGATTATTTTTCCCGGTGAAAATAAGAAATTTAATAGAAGAACATTTTGAAATGTGCAGTGATAAGTTGCAAACATGACTCGAGGAACAAATCCAAAAAGAAAAATGTTATTGATTTCACCGCCCATACAAAATCTGCCAAAATTTGCTTACGCTTGACATAAAGGCAGCGGAGCGATGCGCGTGCTCTATGTATATTTATTCTCTATGGGTTTAACATTGACAGCGTGAAAACATTGATACGTTTCAATAACACGTATGTATATTGTATAGCGATGAACTTTATTTTAAACGTTTACGTGATAGTCTGTGCCTATTTTATAGTGTCATAGTAAGTTTAACGGCTATCTTCTGTGGAAGTTTGATGCATTCTGTTTATTTATGCGCTGCGGGTAGCCTGAATGACGCAACCCCTGACGCAACAGGAGTGTCGCAAGTGTGCACCCGCCTAGATGAATATTGATCAACAGCAATATGAAATTTAATAAACTAATTATACGGTTTCTTAACGTACAATTCTAGTATGCTTACTTTGCGCTCTACTTTAACTAGTTTTTAAGCTTAAAGATCCAAAACATCTAGAATCAACGGTTGTTTCGTTTCATATTGTCATAGCATTCACCGCGCGGTAGAATGATGCCCATACTAAATTTATTTACCTAACATATCTAGATAGGTATGTAGATTCTATAATAAAGTTAGTATGAGCATACACTCCGCCGCCGCCACCACCGCCGCGCCGCCGCGCAAAACGACACGTCAATATCGGCGTGACCTCGATCAGCGCGCGCGCATCGCGTTGCATTCGCGGAGTCGCGACCAGAGCTTTATACCGGTATGAAAAATACCGGTATAAAGGGGTATATACCGGTATAATGATTTCGGTTTCTAGATATCGGTATATAGATACCGAAAAGAAGAATACCGGTATAGCCTACCTCTATCGAAATAATACCGAAAAAATATCGATATTTATACCGGTATGAATGCGACGTTGCCGTACGTACTCACCAACCAATACGCCGCCGCCGCGCCGCACAATGAAATTCGACTCTTGCGCCTAGCCTACCCAGAGTACAGCAGAGCTTGGTACCTACTCGAGAATCCTGACATCTTCTTGGGACACGAAAATAAATGACTCGTCCAATTTACCTATATAAATGGTAAAACATCTTCAACATAAATTTAAATTAAAGGTTGTCTAAAGAAAAAATGCTACTTTTTCAACGTTTTTTAAATTAGAATTAAAGGGTATCATTCATTTTAGACCAAAAAAGTAAAAGTGCCGGCCAGCAAAAAAAAGTATAACTTTCGAGTAGAACGTAGAACACACAATTCTTGTTATGCTTTTACTATGACAATAATCCTGTGCACCCCATGGTTGTATTGTTAAAAGCTACTAATTATGTTATGAAAGTATTATTGCTATTAGTGTTATTGTTACTAAAGTATTATTTTGACACATGTAGTCGTATTGTATTGAATCTATACTAATCTATACTATCTATATCTATAGTCTATAGTAACATAGTAATATAGTAATAATAGTATAGTAATAATATTATAAAGAGGAAACATTTGTATTTGTGTGTGTGTATGTTTGTAACGAATAAACTCAAAAACTACTGGGCAGATTTCAAAAATTCTTTCACCATTAGAAAGCTACATTCACCCTGAGAAACATAGGCTATATTTTATTCAAAAAAAAAAAATTAGGGATCCTTACTAAAACTTCAATAATGTAACCCAAGGTGTAAAAACCTAAAATATTCCTAATAATTGAATGGGCTCCAAAACTACTGAACCGATTTTGGTAAAACTTGGCACAAAGATAGAATAGACCTTGGGAAAGAACATAGGCTACAATTTACCGCGGGAAAATTTCTCATTCCCATGGGAAAAAATGTTAAAGCGGGCGAAGTTGGCGCAAAGATAGAATTGACCTTGCGGAAGAATAGAGGCTAACTTTACTGCGGGAAAATACCTCATTCCCACGGGAAAAACTATTAACGCGGGCGGAGCCGCCTCGGGAAGCTAGTATATTATATTTCTTTATTTTATGTAGTTTAACTTTTTTTCAATTATAATAGGGATTAAGTATGTATACAATAATATAATTAAAAAATATATTGTGAAAGTAATTATTATGATGCATTTGATCATTCATCAACTTTTTTCCTTTATTATTTAAAGAAAAAATAATAAAGAAAATTTTAAAAAAGTAAAGAAATATAGAAACTACGACGTGTTCTATCCGAAAATTATTTTTTTTTTCTTGGCCGGCATTTTCACTTTTTTGGTCTAAGGTCTAACATTGTATGAAACGTGAATGATGTCCTTTTATGTGAAACGAAATTATTTATTTTGACTTTTGGACATTTTATGAACATCAAGCTGGCAAATACTATGACTATTGGATCTCAAAAAAAATATTATGCAGTTTTAGGCGTAGACTTAAGGGCCGATTTTGATATGATCTACTTAGGCTGAGGCCAGACGGGCGTAATTTTGTGAGTCGTGAGCCGCCGAAATTCAGTCGCGCAAAATCTGCCGGCAGAAATTCAGTCGGGACTCAATTTTTTCCACACGAGCTCAATTTTTTCGGTTGGTTTTCATTGCTTGTAGGAGGGGGTGATTGTATAGTAAACAATGTCGATATCGATCCGCGGCAAATTTTGCACTATTATGCGATAAAAATTATTTAACCACGATGTTGCCTCGGCGTAAAATAGGCTGCCGCATGCAACAAATGCCGCAAATAATATAAAAAATAATAATATTTGTAGCATTAGATTTAACTTGCGAAAAGTGTTGTGCCGGCGGCGGCGTGTTGCCCTGGCTTTTGCTAAAATATTTGTTTATTAATTATGTGGCATGCGACAACGGTTGCATGTTGTTGCCCCGGCGTAAACGAGGATGAAAATCTTATTATGTTTTGGAAAAGTATTCGTTGTGCTTCCAAAACGATATCTGGGGTCCCCAGTGGACTCCGATGAAAAATCTGACATCAGAATTGGAAAAAATGGCCGCCATTTTGAACTTTTTTGTTTCTGGTCAGATTGCTTCCAAAATCGATATCTGGGGTCCCCAAAGGACTCCAATGGCGAATCTGACAAAATAATTGGAAAAAATGGCCGCCATTTTAAACTTTTTTTGTTTCTGGTCAGATTGCTTCCAAAATCGATATCTGGGGTCCCCAGTGGACTCCAATGGCGAATCTGACATAAGAATTGGAAAAAATGACCGCCATTTTGAACTTTTTTGTTTCTGGTCAGATTGCTTCCAAAGTCGATATCTGGGTTCCCCAGTGGACTCCGATGACGAATCAGACATCAGAATAATTGGAAAAAACGGCCGTCATTTTAAACTTTTTTGTTTCTCGTCCGATTGCTTCCAAAATCGATATCTAAGGTCCCCAGTGGACTCCAATGACGAATCTGACAAAATAATTGGAAAAAATGGCTGCCATTTTGAACTTTTTTGTTTCTCGTCCGATTGCTTTCAAAATCGATATCTGGGGTCCCTAGTGGACTCCGATGACGAATCTGACAAAATGATTGGAAAAAATGGCCGCCATTTTGAACTTTTTTGATTCTGGTCAGATTGCTTCCAAAATCGATATCTAGGGTCCCCAGTGGACTCCAATGACGAATCTGACATCAGAATTGGAAAAAATGGCCGCCATTTTGAACTTTTTTGTTTCTGGTCAGATTGCTTCCAAAATCGATACCTGGGGTCCCCAGTGGACTCCAATGACGAATCTGACATCAGAATTGGAAAAAATGGCCGCCATTTTAAACTTTTTTGTTTCTCGTCCGATTGCTTCCAAAATCGATATCTGGGATCCCCAGTGGACTCCAACGACGAATCTGACATCAGAATTACGGCACCTCGCCCGGTTTGCGAGCAAGTATCGGTGCTGTCGCGAAGAGGTTACGGTTTAGGCCCACGGGGGCCAGCGTCAACGGGACGCATAGTAAAAAAAGTGTAGTTCGTAATCAATGTGAACATTTTTACGGACAAAAACCAGGACATTTTACCAAGAGGAAGTGGAAGTTGTGGTGTCACGCATTCCAGGAGCTGTTCCGGGCAAGGATCAGCGAGCCGCACATCTCTGCGACCCCTCACCGATCCTACACCTCCTTTCCCATTGCCCACACCTCTCCACTTGTACAGGTAACGACGGCCTACGGGAACTTCAGTAAGTTTTAGACCTAAGTTATAGTCTTAAGATTGTACGGCGCCGCGTATCGCGGTATAAATGTTCACCAGGTCTCTCGCGAGGTTTTGTTTATTCTCTGCTGCTCGCGAAAGGCCTGATTACGGTGTGAACAGCGGCCATTTTTTCCAATTCTGATGTCAGATTCGTCAACGGAGTCCACTGGGGACCCCAGATATCGATTTTAGAAGCAATCTGACCAGAAACAAAAAAGTTCAAAATGGCGGCCATTTTTTCCAATTCTGATGTCAGATTCGTCATTGGAGTCCCCTGGGACCCCAGATATCGATTTTGGAAGCAATCGGACTACAAACAAAAAAGTTAAAAATGGCGGCCATTTTTCCAATTCTGATGTCAGTTTCGTCATCGGAGTCCACTGGGGACCAAAGATATCGATTTTGGAAGCAATCGGACTAGAAACAAAAAAGTTCTAAATGGCGGCCATTTTTCCAAATCTGATGTCAGATTCGACATCGGAGTCCACTGGGGACCCCAGATATCGATTTTGGAAACAATCGAACCAGAAACAAAAAAAAAACAAAATGGCGGCCATTATTTCCAACTCTGATGTCAGATTCGACATTGGAGTCCACTGGGGACCTCAGATATCGATTTTGGAAACAATCGGACTAGATACAAAAAAGTTCAAAATGGCGGCCATTTTTTCCCATTCTGATGTCAGATTCGCTATCGGAGTCCACTGGGGACCCCAGATATCGATTTTGGAAACAATCGGACCAGAAACAAAAAAAGTTCAAAATGGCGGCCATTTTTTGCAACTCTGATGTCAGATTCGACATTGAAGTCCACTGGGGACCTCAGATATCGATTTTGGAAACAATCGGACTAGAAACAAAAAAGTTTAAAATGGCGGCCATTTTTTCCAACTCTGATGTCAGATTCGACATCGGAGTCCACTGGGGACCCCAGATATCGATTTTGGAAGCAATCGGACCAGAAACAAAAAAAAACAAAATGGCGGCCATTTTTTCCAACTTTGATGTCAGATTCGACATTGAAGTCCACTGGGGACCCCAGATATCGATTTTGGAAACAATCGGACAAGAAACAAAAAAGTTCAAAATGGCGGCCATTTTTTCCCATTCTGATGTCAGTTTCGTCATCGGAGTCTACTGGGGACCCCAGATATCGATTTTGGAAGCAATCTGATGAGAAACAAAATAGTTCAAAATGGCGGCCATTTTTTCCAATTCTGATGTAAGATTCGTCATTGGAGTCCACTGGGGACCTCAGATATCGATTTTGGAAACAATCGGACTAGAAACAAAAAAGTTTAAAATGGCGGCCATTTTTTCCAACTCTGATGTCAGATTCGACATTGGAGTCCACTGGGGACCCCAGATATCGATTTTGGAAACAATCGGACAAGAAAAAAAAAAGTTCAAAATGGCGGCCATTTTTTCCCATTCTGATGTCAGTTTCGTCATCGGAGTCTACTGGGGACCCCAGATATCGATTTTGGAAGCAATCTGATGAGAAACAAAATAGTTCAAAATGGCGGCCATTTTTTCCAACTCTGATGTCAGATTCGACATTGAAGTCCACTGGGGACCTCAGATATCGATTTTGGAAACAATCGGACTAGAAACAAAAAAGTTTAAAATGGCGGCCATTTTTTCCAACTCTGATGTCAGATTCGACATCGGAGTCCACTTGGGACCCCAGATATCGATTTTGGAAGCAATCGGACCAGAAACAAAAAAAAAACAAAATGGCGGCCATTTTTTCCAACTTTGATGTCAGATTCGACATTGGAGTCCACTGGGGACCCCAGATATCGATTTTGGAAACAATCGGACAAGAAACAAAAAAGTTCAAAATGGCGGCCATTTTTTCCCATTCTGATGTCAGTTTCGTCATCGGAGTCTACTGGGTCCCCCAGATATCGATTTTAGATGCAATCTGACCAGAAACAAAAAAGTTCAAAATGGCGGCCATTTTTTCCAATTATTTTGTCAGATTCGTCATCAGCGGTCACTGGGAACCCCAGATATCGATTTTGGATGCAATTGGACGAGAAACAAAAAAGTTCAAAATGGCGGCCGTTTTTTCCAATTCTGATGTCAAATTCGTCATTGGAGTCTACTGGGGATCCCAGATATCGATTTTAAAAGCAATCTGACTAGAAACAAAAATGTTCAAAATGGCAGTCATTTTTCCCAATTATTTTGTCAGATTCGTCATCAGAGTCAGAGTCCACTGGGGACCCCAGATATCGATTTTGGAAGCAATCGAACGAGAAATAAAAAAGTTCAAAATGGCGGCCATTTTTTCCAATTATTTTGTCAGATTCGTCATTGGAGTCCACTGGGGACCCCAGATATCGATTTTGGAAGCAATCAGACGACAAACAAAAAAGTTTAAAATGGCGGCCATTTTTCTAATTTTGATGTCAGATTCGTCATCGGCATAGAAATGCGCTGTGGGCGGGGCCGGCGCGCCAAGACTATGAGCAAACGCTCATACTCCACGCAAAGACGCGATCGCGCTGTCTAACTCACACATAGCTATAAAAATGTACATCGGTATGCGTCATTCACTTAAAAACTACTAACTAGATCTCGTTCAAACCAATTTTCGGTGGAAGTTTTCATGGAAATGTACATTATATATTTTTTTTAGTTTTATCGTTCACTTAATTTAGAAGTTAGAGGCCCTCTAGTTTTCATGGAAATGTACACTTCACTCACTTATTAGAGGCCCTCTAACTTCTAAATTAAGTGAATGATAAAACTAAAAAAAATATATAATGTACATTTCCATGAAAACTTCCACCGAAAATTGGTTTGAACGAGATCTAGTAGGTAAGTAGTTTTTTTTTATACGTCATAAATCGTAAACGGCAATTTCCCTTTCAGTTTATTAAAACATCGATCAAAGTTACAACGAAATACAAGAACTTTTATATTATGTTACTTGCTAATACGGAACCCTTCATGGGCGAGTCCGACTCGCACTTGGCCGCTTTTTTTTTTACTACGGAGTCACGTCTCTTGAAACGTAGTGATTACTTGTTCAGTGCTAACCGTCGGAAATATTTACGCACCTCGCTGGAATGCACTTCCCCTCGCGCTCCGCCGCACCTCAGTCCGTTTTCGCCTATTCAGTACGGGTGCGAACGCAAGCACCGACGCTTGCGTCATTAAGCCAGGTGCACATTATTTACGAACTTACGAGACGGGTTGTACACTGTGTGACCACGTGACTGCACGCACGGGGTGGCAACGTCGCGCGGTCGATATTATACCGGTATTATACCGGTATTTTAAGCGGTATATTTCAAATATCGGTATTTGGTATATCGATATTTTTATTTGAAAATACCGGTATTTTTAATACCGGTAGTAAATTTTATACCGGTATAGATCACGTGGTGTGAATACCGGTATGCTTTTATACCGGTATATCAAGCTCTGGTCGCGACGCGTGCAATCGCGGGCGCGGGGGGGGCGGGGCGTGCGTCCGCGCAGAGCGACGCGCGAGGTCACCGCCATTCGCGCCACATAGGTACACAAATCGTTTATACTGGCAGAAAGAAACCATTATACTGGCATTTGTTTGATGCTAATTTATGAAAACATTCTCTCATTTATGTCATCTGTTCTTTTTGCTTCCTGATTCGAATCTAGAGAATTCTTCAAGTGGAAATCGTTGAATTAAATTTAAGCAAAGCGCACTATGTGATCATTTATTTTATGTTACAACTACAAGACCGAGATCGTGACATGACATTCGCGATGAAACAAGTAACACACACCATAAAATAATACTAATATAAACACAGTCACGCTCTGTAGAGTGCAAAAATTTATTAGCATGACCTTTAATTATGGCCAACAGTCAAGAAAAAACAGATCCCGAAAGATCTGGAAGCACATTGCCCCTAGATCAAAAGCTCTTTTAAGCTTCCAATACTAAGCGGTATTTTGTGCATTCGAATGCGATCGAGTCAGAGTCAAAGTTTGGAAAAATGTGAAATGTTACCTCAACATGTTATTGAGTGAAATAGTAACAAACATTCACAACTCCTTACAAAGTCCATCCGCTTCGTAATAATTAATTTATCTAATTCGATCAAAGTTGATTTACGGGAATCCTGAGTCAATCTAATTTCAATGCACCAAAATCTCGAATGACTGTTCGCTACTTCGATAGGCCCGTATCTCGGCGTACACGAACACGCATCTTCCGCGTGCCCGCGCGCAGGTCACTCCGCCGATTGCTCCTACTTTCACAGCGCAGACGCCGCTCTGCGACCGTTGTCTGTGACTGTGACATACCAG
The DNA here is from genome assembly GCA_948473455.1 of Teleiodes luculella. NCBI lineage: Eukaryota > Metazoa > Arthropoda > Insecta > Lepidoptera > Gelechiidae > Teleiodes > Teleiodes luculella. Next base: position 3,697,837 of record OX419602.1, read on the forward strand.
TAACGAGCTTAGTGTCAGCCAGATGTACCCGGCGCGCCGTCTCAACACACAACTTTCTAGAATTAGACTAATGCACACCGCTCTACTCAAACGGTTTGTTACGATACAGAGATGCTTGCTTGCTTTCCCAATCTATGATTAGTAAATAGGCTGTCAACTTAGAGTTTCTTACTCCAAACTTCTCTCATCTCATCAGATACAACATATAAAGAATTAAAGCATTCCTGCAAAAAATTTACCGAGTAAATAAAATTTTCAAAATATTATGTAATGGTAGTGTTTCATCTTTTGATTAAGATGCATAGTAAAAAGTAACAACCAAGCACAACTAATGACAGATGTGTATTAATTTGATTTGTTAAATAAAATTAATGTATGAATCTTCAATCAGTCATTTCATTATCTATATCATTTCCAGTGACGTAGATTGCAACAGAACAGAACTTCCCGCAACACAAAAATCCACTTCTTGGACCTAATCTCTAGGTACCAATCAAATCAGTAATTAAATGAAGCATTCTGTATATGTATTTTTGTATTTGTAATTTGTAGTGCTACACTAATTTAGTCTTTCAGAATACCTAGAATGTTTTAGTCCAGTTGTATGATATTAACTTAACCATTAATACATAAAGAATATACATAATACATAAAGAAACTTACTGCGACAGGTGACATGCATGAGTAATGGAACCCTAAGTAGGTCTTAATATTACAAAGGTATACGAATACGTAACAAAATACAGGGTGTTGAAAAAAAAATGTAATGAAAAAAAAAGGATCAGCTACAAAAACAATAACGTTCTATAAATCTGTGATATGAAGTTGAATAAAACCTTACTCTGCTTTTACTGACAAAATGTTTGCTTTTATTCACACCTTGTATAGTGAACGTATTATCAACCCACACACGAGACGACACATTGTAAGAGCATTGTCCGCGCAACGTAACCCGAGAATGGCTCGAGGCAATTAGTGGGCGACGCGAATCCGAGGGCACACGGGAACGTTCTATTCTACCACTGAATCACCTAAACGTGCCCTTATTTTGAACTAAACAAACAATACCAGACAAATAGAACAATAGATTCGATTAGAGTCATAAGCATCCAGTAACGCAAGCGACATCGTGTTTTCTTCGCCTAAATGCGTAAAGTAACGAAAATAGGAACAACCAATTGTATTATTATATTACGATCACGAAAGTAAGAACTTCAAATTTATCCTTAAACAGAAGGAATAGCTTTATCTTTATGGTTCTAGTGTATGGTTGGTTCATTTAACTGACTCCTTAATGTCCCTATATAAACAAACCGCTCGATCGAAATAAAACTTCAAATTATCTACTTTTATGTCAGACATAACTAACTTCATTGAATTAAGTATACCCTTTAGCTCAGGAAGGCGCAATTATAACTTCATTGAATTATTAAGAGACTAGCTAGATAGAGTCAGTTTGAATTGACATATACCACATAATGCTAGGAAGAAGATTACACTGCCGTCATACCTGTTAACATTAAAGGTAAAACGAATAGACTTTGGCATAAACTCTCGTGCAGCTCGACTAGAAATCAAACCTCCAGAGAATGCTTTCTTTGAATAACAGTCGACATCGTCAGCTAGCACAATACACGGTATTGAAAATCGATAAAAACGGGACATGGATCGCTCGCGATCGCGCGGGTTTGAAGTTTCGAACGCTTGTGCCGTCGACAGCGAGTCCCGAGTCCCGAGTCCCGAGTCCCAGGGGATTGCCGGCCAGCCGCTGGCCTATTAATAGTCCGGGTGATCAATATTCGCCGTGCAAGCTCCCTCGCCCGCATCGCGCTTCCGGGAACCGCGCCCAGGACCCCATTCAGGCACATGTCATTTCACATGCATACGAGTAACCTTTCGGTTGGGTTAGGGCTGATTCTGGTTAGGATAAGTTATGTTAATGTTACCCCTTAAGTCAGCATGACGTCACAGTTGATAAAGCAAGCCGCCAGAAAAAAAATACAACACTGGTACTTTGCGTTCGAAGGTTCCGTGCTTGGTACGCGGTTAAGAGATTGAATATTAGCAATATCGTTGCTGTTTACAAAGATAAACACTGCTGTTGATTCTCTAAAGCTTGGAAAGGCCGAACAATGTGACGGTCCTTGTGTTTATGAGCAACCTATAAGATAGATTGCACCCTGTTTGTATGTGAAAAGGTGGTTATAAACTTGTATACTCGTATCTCTCCGGATTGCAATCTCTACAGATCATGTGTGCTGACGTCTCAATCTGATACATCATCACTACATAGTATAAAATAAAGTCGCTTTCTCCGTCCCTATGTCCCTATGTCCCTATGTCCCTATGTCCCCTTGTACGCTTAAATCTTTAAAACTACGCAACGGATTTTGATGCGGTTTTTTTTAATAGATAGAGTGATTCAAGAGGAAGGTTTATATGTATAATACATGCATAATATACTGAAGGATAACCCACAATAACCATTTTCCCGTGCGGAGCCGGGGCGGGTCGCTAGTATTATATAAACCCATTACATAGTCTGATACCTTCTGTCTGACGTTTCGCAGCGCATAGGGTGTTCACGTGATGTCCCTAAAATCCAAACAGTAATAAATAGCAACCCTTTGTCCATGTATACCTGAGTGCGGTCCTGGGTCCGCGGCAATCCGGGGACGGCGGCCCCCGGCGGCGCCGCGGCTCCATAAATCTCACGAGGCCGCACCACACAAGCCCTAGGGCTGCGACTATGGATCCATTAGGACATGCTCGTGTACAAGAGATTCTAGCACGTTAGCTCTTACCGAGCTTACGAAATTCTCAAGTCGAATCAAAATATTATACTCTATTGCACAAAACAACAGACAAATAGTACAAAACAAAAAAAATAACGCGGTACGTAAGTGGCGGCCTTAATGCTCCAAGCGATTTCTTCCAGGCAATTGTTTAGATCTGTTGACGTGCGTTGTGTCTCGCTATGCTTGGTGCGTTACCAATTCTTGCAAGCTAGCATCGCTCATTAGTAAAGCTATAAGGGACAATTTGATATTCATAACCTTAGCTGCAGAGATCTGTAATTTTTAACTTAGTTTTGAAGAATTTTGGTGGCTAAGCCTAGCTAGCAGTAATCGGCACCCCTGCTTTGCCGCTCGCTCAGCGCACCGTATAGTCGCTTCCTTTGTATTTTTTTTTTCGGCGGCGGTAATAAGATCGCGAGCGTCAACGTCAGGTATCGTGGGGCTGTGTAAAGGCGTCACAGACATCGATCGAAGACGCTAAAACTATAATATGTTATGGAAGATTCGTTAGTTGCAAGCTAACTATACAGACAGCGAAGATGGCGAAGACGATAAAGACAGTCACCCTGTATGGATGAGGTACGAAATGAGGACAAACATCCTGTATTTTCCAGAAGGTCCTACTGCAGTCTTTCCGAAAGGTCCTACTCGTATTGCAGTCCCGCGACAGACTGTCAGCATCCCGTAACTTTGTCGAGTCGACTAATAATTGGAACGACATGTTTACCCGAAGAAAAATTACCATTTTGAAAGCAAAGCCATAAAAAAGCAAACCTTGATAACATTGCTTGCTACCATTACTTATATCACCAACCGCCAATGTTACAGTTGATAGTCAAAATTCTCTAGAATCTTCTAGTTCAAAGAGTTCAAAGAATTTATTTTTTAACTTTTGTTTGGATATTACATCACTTAGTTAACTCAAAACATTATCTTCTATTTTTTTTCTGACGAGTTCAAAATCTTGGCTGTCTTCTGTGGAGAAGAACTCGCCGAAGAAACTCCTTCTTTTTTTGCTATAATATTATAGCATAATACAGTGTGTGTGTCGGGTTTTAGCGGGTTGCCTCATTGGCAGCGCGCGCGCACCCGCGTCTGTTGACCGTGCACCGCGCAAGCGCAGATGTGACGAGCGCGGGCGCTGAGCAGGCAGGATGCGAGTGAGGTAAATAACATCGGCGGCGGCGCCGTGCATAATAAAGCGGCTGCCTGTTGTAACGTGCTAACTCTTTTATTGCCGCGTGAGGGTAGAATTGAAATAGACTTAAATAGAGTTGTTGAACGCTTAGTAGTTGGGTTTGTTTGTAACATACTATGAAAGAAATAGGACAAGTTTATTGGGATTCTATTCTAACATACACCTCCTATGAAACAAATGGACAATACATCAAATCTTGTAGAGAAGAGATGCAGTCCAAAATATGAATCTTTCCTTTCATGTGGGTAATCGAGAAATCTGTGATTCTTCTATCTATGAGATTTAAGACATGCTGTGTCAATGGATCTAATCAACTTTGGAAATCTATTCGCGGCCGCGGTTCGTGCGTCGTGATTTTTATTGCATTATTGAAAACGCACGAAACGCGACCAACTTACTTGTTTCAAGAAAATCACGACGCACGAACCGCGAACACACACACCCTGTATTTTACATGACTTCTAATCCTAACCTAAAAAGTTTTTTACTGACCAATTAAAAGGTCTGTAGTACTTAATGTAGAGTCACTGTTTACAGTGCAAGGTATGTAATTAAATTTATGAAGCGCAATAAATGACTTGCTATAAGCCGGTGTCAAATAACGCTGTATCGTTAGTCTGTTATCTTCAATTCTGAGAATATTCTAGTACTTGTTTTTACAGAGTCTTGCCAGCATGCATTGTCTCTTGCATACGGGAGAAGCTAATGAAAGCCTCGGGAATACCTGCCGGGCTAACACGACATATTACGTGTGGCAAGCATAGTTTCATCGAGCGTATATTCTCATCCTACCCTATTTTAATATAGCGGTTTTCTTGCAGTTTTTGACAGTTAAATGTGACATAATCTCTTACCACAGTCCTTCATCCTACGCTACGCTTATAGGTAGAGAAAAAACTAAATACTGGCCATCAAGAAGACAGAAGAAGGTGGTTATACTCGTAATTTGAAAGTGTTCGATATTCGAACGCTTTGGACATGATGGCGGCGGCGCGGCGCAGAGGCGTGCGAGTCAGGGTCGCGAGTCGACCGACGCGGGCGCAGCGGAAATAATTACTCGCGTCAAGATAACCGTCGCTCGTTAGCCGTAGACGCCAAACTCACAGTTTTCAAAATGCTTATTTGGTTTTTTAAGACTGCCATAGCCGCCCACTATGACACTAAAGTGTATAAAAAGGAAGGTTGAAATCTTGGCTGATGCTTGGGAGTTGACAAGTTTGGGATCGCAATTGTCAATTATTGTTTAATAAATAATGTATCTTTATCATAGTAGGTTCACAGTTGCATTTGCAATAGCATAGATGGGCAAAAGGAATTATTTTGTCGATGGCACGATCCTGACTCTACATTTTTAAATAAAAGAAGTTACATTCTATTCTCCACCAGTGGACATATAAAAGGTAAACAGCATGATATCGCTATGAAATCCTACAGATTTTTAAATTTACGAGGCATAATTAGCTAACAGAATGCACACACACGTTTCCTCCATGACGCAACAAGTGCATTGCTTGCTGTATCATGCGCGCGCGTCCATGATCTCGACCGACAACACTCACAGGAAGAGTTGGGGCTTGGGGCGGTATAATAAAAGCTATGAACCTCACGTTAGCTATAAGCGCTTAACATTTTGCAATAGCAGCCTAACAATAAGCATCTGAATAGTGTGTCAATTAACAAGTCTCTCTCAAATCAACTTCCGAATCGCTTATGAGTTTTTGCTTCGCGAGAAACTTCTCAACCCTTCTTCTCAGTCTTTTCTTTCCCACGAATATCCGCGACCGACCGGCCTTTGTATCTCATAATCTATAATAGTAAAAGTCTTTGTGTTTGTACGGAATACGGATGGCGAGACGGCTGTTCGCGACGCGCAGACAAAAAATAGCCACCCTTTTCGATGAGGCACGTAGACTTTTGAGTAATAACAGTGTACAATAGGTGAAGCATCGGTAGACAAAGTTAATGCATTCTGTGTTGTGGAAATAGAGTCGCATTCGGCACTTCTCCAGTTGTACAATGTAGATTTTATCGCGCCACTGATTACGGATTGCTGCATATAAGTACTGATAAGCCGTCTCGAATGAATGTCCGGTCTTAGTCACCAATCTAACAAAAGCAAGTGTCTACGATGATGAGCAATAACGTTTTTTAACAGACGTTGTAAGAACTTTTCAACTTGTCCATGATCTAATAGTATTCTTCCTCACTAATGGGGCTTAATTAGGTATACACACAGAGTAATAGAATGTTTCGCCACCAAAAAAATATTATTAAAATTATATTATTATCTACTAATAAGGTGTTTTGCCGCTGCGAAAAGATCATACAAACCTTGCCTTGACATTTACAATTGATCTAAACAACACTGATCAATATCAAGAGAAGCTGAGAGAAGGAAAGATTTATTAAAGACAATACATAATATTACGCTGGGTTGGTAGGCGATTCGGCCGCTGAGTTTTGGCCGCTGCGACCAAAACAGTAATTTTATTATTTTTAATACTTTTGAGTAAAAAAATAATTCTTTCACGTTCTTAAGAACAAAAACGGACAGGTGATTGTCAACTTAAATTTAGAGTAGGTATTTTATGGACGTCAAATATCGATTTTAGCAGGAATTTAAAAATATCCCAACTAAATTCTGCTGGGCTGCTTATTTTAAATATCATTTATTCAAAATTAAATTCATTCATATCCCATCCTTTTCGATTCCCATATGAGAAGGAATGGTTGAATGAAGGGTAGAGACCAACAACTTAAAATTAGAGATTTTAGCGGCAATGCTAGAATTGAGCCTAATGTTTAAAACTTTACATACTCGGCAAATCCCTTGAACGTCATCTTTTAAACAGAAAACTAGCAATTCCCTCCAAGCCGCAGTCGCCGGCCGGTCGCAGATGCAACGTGATTTCACGTGATGCGCAATAAGTAGAAGGCATTTAGCCGCACATGCCGTCATGCATGGCGCGCCCCGCGGGCCCGCCATTCACCACGGTTTTTACCCGCAGGACGTGCGCTGATCACCACCCGCTTCTTATGGGAGCCGGCTTTTGTCCAGTCAATCAGGGATTCCTTTCCACATTTCAGTCTGCTATCAGATTAAATCAAGTTTTTCGCTTCTCTCTTTAGTCAATTAGGACGTATGTACCAATTTTCTAAGAGTTTTTCAAAATGCCATACGTCAAGTGAAATCTATCCAGTATCGTAGGTAGTCGTATTATGTATTTAGTTTTTGAGACGTTTTCTAATGTATTATTGATTATAACTGAATAGTAATATGTACGATTAAAATGTAGAGTCTATAAGCATACTATTACCTTCTTTTAGAATAGGGTAGTTTATTATCGTTATAAAATTACTCCTCAACATAATGTAATAAATATAATAATTTGTAGATACCTCAATAGATATTTAAGACTGGGGCCGCAGTATGAAACAGCCACAATAACACGAGCAGGTAATGAGTGGAGCGTAACTAGTCTCAACAGAAACGCGGATTGTCCACGAATAGAATTCCGAGCGACTTCCTGGAAGAGCGGCGCGGCGCGAGGCCTTTTGTGTCGTATCCATATCGCCGCGGCTCCGACGACGTGCAGGTTTTTACGTAACGTCGTCGGGCGGCGGCGGCGGCGCGGCGGCGGGGCGGCGGGTGAATTATCGCAGGCGCGGGCGAATGGTCGCACCATGAGCTCACATTTACATTTGGTACGCATTTTACGCGGCGAGCCGAGTCGCCGACCGATCGCCGCCTCCGCGCCGCCGCCATTAGCGACAGATACGCGAGTGGCGAGACACGAAGGGGCACGACGAAATTGCGGCCATCAATCGTCGCCCGCTGGGTATTCATCCGCGCAGGAACGTTTCGCTAGATTCTGATCGCAAAAACTCCACTGCACATTGCAGGCTGGCAACGGGGGTTCTGGACTGGTAATCTAACTTCGCGCGCCAGCTGAACTTTGGCTACTTTTTGTGTGTCACAGCGGCGGCAAGGCCACAAATGCAAAAAGCTCGCGGAATACACGTGGCGGAGACAGAGCGCAATGCGGGTTAATTTAGTTGAGTCTTTCGCGAGGTCGTAGGCGGGAAGCGGGTTTCGTTTCGAAATTTGGCGGCGGCGGCGGCGCGGCGCGGCGGTTGGAAGGCGGGCGAGGGTCTAGCAGCATAATTGTTTCCGTAATTGGCGCGTCCACGGCTCGCGGCACGTACCTGTTCTCATTATCCCTCTACCTGGGCCAGGCCGCGACTCGCCGCCGCGGCCGCAGGGCTGGCCGCATATTCCGAGAAACATTCTGCGGCCCTCAGTTTTCCTAATACTAATTCTAACCGGTATTCGATAGCCTATGGAAGCAAGAGACTAAAAATACCATAATTATTTTCTTGTCTTCAATTTCCTTTAGAATCCTAACAGGAAAAATTCGTACAGTATCCCTAAGATAGAGTGCATTAGGACTCGGCTTGACTTATTCTTCAAATCATGGTAAATTAATGAAAGTAAACTCTTTATTCTCGACCTAATTTTGTAGTTGAAATACAACAGGATTGTGGTCGCGTGACGACGGAAATGTTTCGACACCGAGTTCACCGGAGTTTAAGGACGACACTTTCATAAACTAATTTTAACATGATTTTAAACTTTTGCTGTCACATTATCACAATTATGGTGGACATTTAACATTAACATGATAGCAAAACTGGTCGTCTAAGGGTCAACAAATCAAATGACTTTAATCATAGACATCTTCAGTTCCTGTACATAAGAAGGAAAGATGGAGTTTCATCGAATTTGTCTTAAATTAGTGTAAATATAATTCGGCGGCGGCGGCGGCGGCGTTTATCACCGAGAAGAGAAATAGTAATAACACTAATAACATTATAAAGATATTTCTATTCTATTCTATTCTATTCTATTATCAAGTAAACGTCAAAGTCATAGACTTTCTTTCACGTAAGCTTCGCAATAAAAAACTTATAGGTGACTTTTATACATATGAAAGGCACTGGCAGGTAAAAAGGTGTCTCCTAAACAAATTAGTGTGGCGGTATACTTAATAATAATGAGAGCAATGGGCGGCACAGGCAGCCCTGCGCCCACGGCCATTACGGCAGTTTTTTCTCCACGCAGCGCGCCGCGCCGGCCGACTCGACGGCAATTTGGAGTCGTAATGTTGTAAATTCAGCCAGGATCGGGCGCGAGGCGGTTTCCGCGTGTTTATGCGAGCTCGTAAAGACGTGACGTGACGAAAACAAGGGCGGATGCTGAGTAAAAGACTGTTTAGAAACTCTTGACTCCATATTGTAGGGACCTATCGAGCGTTCTTGCGGAGAGACTATCTATCATACAATTTCGGATGTCATTACTAAGTAAATAAAATATGGTTTTTAACGCATTTATTTCATCTGTATATGTATACAAATCAATTGCTGTTCATCATGTTTTGCTTTTTCTTTCATGTGAAAGAAACTTTTTTTTGTTTTGTCTGATAGAGGGATGGAAAATACTGAAAAGTAAAATTTTTTGTATGAAAACATGACAGAACTACATCTGTCGGATAAACTAGTTGATAAAAATACGTACGCACAACCAACTGATTCCAAACTAAACCTATTATAACAACAGATTGACTGACAATATCAAAAGCTAATATTATTATGCTTTGATTAAGCCCGTTACGATTGAAATGACTATCGAAATCGGAAAGCTCACTACAGAGAAGTGGGAAAACCGCGCGTCAAACGGTCAGTTGTTTAGATGCAAACAGCTGATATATTAACGCTTTCCATGCGCGGAGAGCTTCGGAAGTTCAATGAGGAGGGTAGCCATTGGCAGGCAGTTCCGCCCGTATGCCAGTGGACGTGGGAAGGGAAGCCGCGATGCGTTCCCCTTGCGCGCGTGCGTGCGGATGATAATGTATCGCGGGTAAAAGCACCGAGGGTGGCCACCGTGGCCCTTCGCCGCTAAACAACGCGGAATGAAGTTATTAGAGCGAATGGTTTAAGAACAAAATACTCTAAAACTAAATCACGGTCTGCTGACTGAGCGATCATCCATACCGATGTGCTTTTTTGGCCAGGAAACACCCTAAGCCAAAAAATTCCCCTGGGCTCGAGTTACTAGGGGTTTAACCTGGCGACCGCACCCCCAGAAATCTGTTTCACTCTAAAGTAGTCCTAATACCCCAGTAGTCTGCCGTGTTGTTTACCAATCTCAACAAAATATATTCGAAAACCAGCTCTTAATTTACTTATCGTAGAAAATGACTAAGATACTCGTCCTTAACTGTTTCTGTTGGTTACAGGAATTGTAACGTCCAACCTCAATAAGAAACTCCATACTAAAAGAGAAACATTAGTCCTACAATTGACTATAAATAAAGTCTACAGATGCTCTAAACCATACCTAATTTTTTCCATTTGTTTTTTTGTCACACACGGCCGTCTGACCCCAAACTAGGCAGAGCTTGAACCCGCGAACTTCTGAATGGAAGTCACCAGCCCTAGCCACTTGGCCACCGACGCTCTCCTTAATCATACAGAAATTGTGAGTCATTTAAGGAGAAAAGAAAAAGCCCACAGCACATGCGGCTGGACGTGTTGACCTTGAGAGCGCCCGTATTCCGTAGCGGTAGAGGATAATTTCATAGATTCTAAGAAATTATCCTCCACCGCTCTACCTACCCTCTATGACATAGAACAAACGTCCAACCGCATGTACTGAGTGCCGAGTGCGAGTGTGCGAGTCACTGCGAGTTTTGTAACCAAAATAAGCGCGCTCGATATCGTAAACCACATTTTGTATGAAATTGAAACTACACCATCTATTGACAGTCAGTTGAAGTAAAATTTCTAAATGCACGTTTACTTTGTCGAGATCGAGTGCGTTTCGTGAGTAAAAAACTCGCACTTGGCACTCTGGCTTCTGTGCCAAGCTCAACTTATACGCTCGTCACGTCACGCCGCGCAGCGCAGGCGCAGGCGCGGCCGCGTGAAAGCTCAACTAGGGAATCCGAACTGCGCGCGCGACGCATAGAGAGTGTGTTTGCCTATTCCGAAACGCGATAAAGGTCTGAGCACGCAACGTGAATTCACTTTCTCGAAATGGTGCTGCTATATGTGAAGGCATGGGAGAAAAGTAAGAAAAAATGTATGTTTTTAAAATAAGTTTCGATGCTCAAGGCGGAAAGCTGCTGAAATTTTCGTAGAATGCTGATGTCAATAAAAAAAATTAATCAGTTACTTAGTTTTGTTATATTAGATTAGATTTTGTTATATTTTTTACTCCGGGAATAGGTATAGTGCTTTCGATCGTTTAATGGTATTTACAATATAATTTTTAGATGTAAAACGGAGACAAAATGAGAAAAAAAATCTGTCGCATTTATAATAATGATAAATAGTGATTATACACTAGAATACATTTCCAAAACTACGAGTATGTACTGTCTGTCGTTGTACGCGCGTTTATAAACAAGCCACAGCGACGCAGGAGTGTCGCGTTATCGCGTTTCTCATTCGCTCACGTGCCCGAGAAAGCTCTATCGCGATAACAACGCGTATTGTTTGTTGCCTTCCAGGAAGAGAGTCCGTAGCTCAGTGGTATTAGAATCGATAGCTCCTTCACCTACCAGCTTTTATAACTAATTTGAAAATCGAAAACACACCGGTATGTACCGGCGGCGATCAAACCCAGCCTACCTTATGAGAAGCAATGGCCAGTATTTTGCCATTCAGCAAAAAAATTTTTATTGGCTAGATAGGGCCATGATAACTGGCAGGTAGAAGGAAAACTTCGCGGAAAAAACCTTATTGAAACTTCCCTGTTTTCATTAAGACGCTGCTGGTAGGTGGAAGGTAAAATTTGAAAGGAAACTTACGCGCGTTTTCGAAGAATGTGTCTTCGAAAACGCGTGTAAGGTTTTTCGCAATTTTTCCGCGCAGCGAAATAAAAATAGAAGCTGATAACGACTTCTAGAAAAACGGAGACGGGTATCGTGTCACTTGGATTGATGAACCTGAACCGGAACCTGTTGTTTTCTTTTTTTGCTTTGTATTTTCTTGCTGTCAATAAAGAATAATTTTGTATGTTTTGTATTGTATTGATGGCTTAATGGCCAGTATACTGTATTCAAACATGTTTTATTACCGCCCATTAGATAATTACCACGATTTAATTAACTATATAAAACAGTGCTGCTAGTATAATTGTTTGTAAACAATTACATTACTTTTAACAGCTTTTTAACAGCTTTTAATTAAGGTATTTGTTAACTTCTGTAATAGTTTTAAAATGGTCCTAGACGACATTGATTTTCCGGGTGAGCGGAAGATAAACCCCTATTTATCTACAATAAAATAACGAATTTGATTTCTTTAATCGTAGTTTCTGTACGAGAGCGAAACGGTTGTAGTTAAAGGTAAACTAAACTGAGCGCTACACACACAAACACAATGTGTACACACACACAAGACACACAAGTATGGTTCGCCTGCAATCGTGAGATAAAACATCTGTGCCAATGCAAAACACGGCTTGCAGCGTCCCGCGTTCCTAATTTAAAATACTTTTATGGCGTGCATCCGACTCCGCGACCGTTGCAAGTGTTTTGTTCCAATTATCATAGAAAAAACACAAGCATTCGTTGGAACACGTTTGCCATTGCCAGTGACCCTTCCGTCAAGCTTTTGTTCCGTCGCCACCAGGAAACGTGAAAGAAACACTATTGTGAAATGTTTTCTTGTCGACAATTACTTACCCCATAGTTAAGTTTGGGTGGTGTAAAGATGGATTGCTCTTTTGTTTCGAAACCCCGCAGTTTTCTATTTGATCGGGTTCTTTAAGCTCAATGTGTTAAAAAAGCTTGGACGGGAAAAAGAAAATAATAAAAGTGTCGGTGGCGTATGCATCTTATCCGGGGTTCGAGTCCTGCCATGTACTACTTTCTACACTCTTATTGAAACGAACAAACTAACGCATATCGCATCACATACTTTATTAGATACTTTGTGCTGTACCTAAGTTCAGAAAAGTAAAATTATGTGTACGATTACGTCAGAGTTAGACGATTTGTAGTGTACGAGTAGGTATAATAGCAATTAATAAGCAAGACGAATTAATAAGTATCTTAGACATACACGTTTGATCAGGCAATTGTCTATAAAATACCATAATAAATGTACGTATACACTTCGTAAGTTCGATACTAGGCCGAGAAGAAAGCGGCAATAAAAATCTGTGCGCTCGTATGGAGGAAGGAAAGTGCAGTAAAAGTCCAAGAGCATTAATATAAGAAATTAACGCGCAGCCACTACTGAGTTTGCGCTTTCCCCGTACGTACGGAAAGGGCTACTTTTTTTTTACTTACATACCTATTATCTAGTAAAGATTCGTAATATAAATGGAGTAATAGGCGGTTCAGCAAATACTAAAGGATATACTTCGTCGATGATTGGCAGATTATATGTCTTTTAAAACTTGCTATCTTGGGTATTAAAAATTTAAATAGCTATTTAGATCCTTTTAACAGAAAATAGCTGATAATCTTCAAATAGCTAAAGATATTTTCTTAGATCATACATAGCTAAGAACACTCGATTGTGACATCTGGCGAACAAAAATAAAACTAGGATAAAAATCGGTGCATTCGTTTAGGAGCTACGATTGCACAGGCAGACAAACACAAACCAATCAAATAAACACAATTAACGATTAAACATTTTTGTAACAAACAAATTGAGATTACTATTATATGCTAAATGATTGTTGACTTGCAGTACCTTTCCCAATTCCCTGATCGATCATATAAGTGCCATTAATTCGCCTCTATTATTATGTCATCAAGGTTGAAATCAGCGATGTGCTGGTGAAGGTTGCAGCTCGGCCGGTGATTCGCGTTATCTATGCGTCAGCCGGCCTCGAATCGTCGCGCCCGCGCCGCGGCTCGTTCCCGGTATCACTATACAATATACCACAAACTACTCTGGTTAAAACATTCATAATAGTAGTAAAATATTCTGAGGTTTCCAACTCCTTTATGGTGTAGAAAAATAGGCTATACCGACCGAACACACCAATAACTGAATGCGAAAATAACTCGCGTGGTTAGTAGTAAATCCTGCGTTATTCATTACAATACAAATACGAAATTAAATAACACCACGGAAGTGGTTAGAAAAAGAAGTACATTCAAATTATTCATTCCAAATAAAAGTTTTAAGTCGCGCGTTGATGTCTTTTGTATGGATTCAGCGTAACAGCGCAGCTCTTTATTCTTTATTTGTCAATGTAGAGTCAAAAACTCGCGTAATCATGAAAAAAAGGTATATTAAATATGCAAGGAAATGCAGTGAAAGCAGGAATGGCCTAATAGCCGCCGCCGCCGCGGCCCTGTTGCATTCGCGTGTCGCGATAACAATTACACAGAAACTTATTGTATCGTACCGCGCCTCTTTCAAGCCAAAACCAGCTTTACTGTGTGACAATAAGAACGAAGCAGACTGTCGTTCGGCTGTAAACGCGAAGGTGACGTGCAGTGGAGTGGCAGACGCATACTAATTATCACGGTTGAGTTTTTTTTTAAATAATGTCGACTCGGTGCTGCCAGATGCCTTGGAATATCGCATTTTGACGAAGATAATGGTGAGTAAAACCGATTACAAACAAAAACAATGCTATGTAAGGGATACTCGTAAGTTTTACATATTGCTACCTAAAGTTAGTATTGAAAATATGCCACATCCGGATTTTCTTCGGCAATTCTGCTTCTGCTTTGTTGATTTTTATTCACCTATGCTTGATTCGAAAAAGTACAACGAATCAAACCTCACCGGACTTATGGAAGAAGGTATTTTTCCTTTAAACTAACTCTGTCCGCCTTTTGCAAGAACCTATTCAAGAAATAAAGATGTAAACAGTATATTAAACATGGCAGGTTTGATTACACGTATCTTAAAATTTACATACAAAGTTTTTGGCTGCGCTAACTAACTAAAGCTTTGTGAAATAGGTCCCGATTATTTTTGACCACTGACTTTTGGTTTGACACTACTACACTGACATTATCACAAAGACCTTGATTATGAGCATGAATATATACGTACGTATAGTGTATTATTTATAGTTACATTTGAGTATTGATAGCTTGCACGTTTCGGATGTTTCGGAGTATTTTATTTTTCGATCATCAGGAATCGTAAAACCAAGAGAAGAGCTCTTTCTCGGAGATGAGATGCACTAAGGAAGTTTATGGCAAGTGCCCGAGTCTGCCTAGCACCGCTGCTAGCTATCGCCGCGCGCGCGGCAGATATAATTCACATGAATAACTATATTAACTATCACTGGTAAAGTACTTATCGTGGTAACAGAAACGTCGCTGAAATTAAATTAATTACATATTCGCTGAATCTAATATGTAAAAATTCTCGTGCCACAGTTTAAGTTAACATACTCCTCCGAAACGGCTTGACCGATTTAGATGAAATTTTATAAGTACATTATTCAGATAGATTGTTATCTATTGTGTAAACCCTTGAAAGCGGGCGGAGCCACGAGGCGAACAGCTAGTGCTTTTATATATGTGTTTGCCTTACAGATAACAAACCCCTACGTAGTAACTGGACAGATTCGGAACTGGACGAATTCGCAACTTAACAGATTCTCAGCTGGACAGGACTTCAGGGAATATCTTTTCGCTCCGAAGATCTAACTAGAAAGTGACTAGCTCGACAGCTGGAAGCTGAGTCTCGTCAAAATAGCAATATGGACAAGTACGAAAACTATTGTTTTTGAATTTGAGCGAAATTGGGAAAATCACAGTCTGTGTCAAACCCCATTGGAAATCAATCGCGGAACCTCCATAACGAACCACTTAAAAGTTAAAGATACATGAAAAGAAAATATGAAATTCATATCTTTTCACAACGGACGAAACGGAACGGAGAAAGCGGTATATGCGTTTAGGGCTGGCGAATGTTTGCATATACATACATACTCATATGTTACAATTTTTCTCGAAGTCTACTTCTGTGACTTGGACCGTTTTATTAATTAATTAAAAAGGCCCAATTGTCTTTGTTTTCATGTCTCATTTGCCGTGTCAAATAAGTGTCTAATTACTGCTTTAATTATAATGAATCTGTGTTAGATGTGAATTGTGAACATTCCCTGGAAGGTATTATCGGTCGGTGGTGGATGGTGGGTGGTATATGGCGGACGGTGGCTGTGTGGTCGTTTCGCCATCGCCTCTCGCCGCCAACACGGAGAATAGCATCTAAAAATTCTTGTCGCGACGGCGTCAGCATAGTGCATACAGAGTCTTTTCCTTGTATTCCAAATAATTCACGTTTCTATTTTTCTACGATGGTATAATATCATCTATATTAATAAAAGTTCAGTTAGCATAATTTACTCTGGATAAGTGACAAGCCTTCAAGGCAAAAAGTGTAAATTTATTTGAAACTTTAAACAATTATGTACAATACAATACAAATATGCTTTATTGACACCCAAGGAAAAACACAAAAGAATTAAATAGGTACATTAAATTTAAGATACAAAAGTCACAAACAGGCGGCCTTATTGCTAAGGTAGCAATCTCTTCCAGGCAACCTTTGTACCTACAACACCGAGCTAAATTTACCGTGTTACCTCAAAAATGTTAAATACGCGTTGAGTGCGTGTCTAAAATATCTCGAATAATTTTTTTCATAGATGACGTGTGTTTGATTTTGTGATACCTAACAGGGTTAAGTTACGGTTTATGATAATGACAGTAATCGAGTAAGTAAAGTAACACTCGGTATGTAAAAGTGCTTGTGTCGGTGCAGCCGGTCGCGGGTCTCGCGCCATCGGGCTAATGAGTGAGCGGGAGGGGGGGTGAGGGGTGAGCGGGCGGGGGGGCGTAATGGCGCGCGGCGTCGGATGTCGCCGGGGGGCGCCGATAACAAAATCACTAGAGAACGCGCGGACGCGGGCTGGAACCGCGGCGGATGTGGTACTCCGTACTGGCCGGTGACTCACTTTTTTTTTAAGTGGCCAGTGTCGCATGGCCAGGCTCATTTCCGATAACGTGGTATTTTGCTAGAGCGGTTACGAACGAGTATCGCTCAAAAATGATGCGCGAAATAGACGCGCGCGTTGATGTCTTTTGTACGCGCTAGAGTTATTTTGTGGTAAAATTAATAAATGACATATCCAAATCTGAATTCAGTGTTTATTACTTGACGAAAAATAACATAGAACTATTTATATTAATTTGAGTATTCCCACTCCAAATATATGTTAAACACAAAAAGTTTCATATTCATCTTTACTAACGATAGGCTTTCCCGACGACGGTAAGGCGTTTAGCCACTAATGTCGCTGAAAAAGGAAGTTCAAGCAAGCGTTTTCTTACACGTCTAGATCTAGCTTTATCGTTTATGAATATCGGATACCACATCTGGAATATTCGTAGCCGCGTGTAGATCGGCAATGCCCGAAATACAGCGCTCGCGACGCGTCGTAAATCGCGGGCTCGCAGCTAGCTAGCAGCGCCGGCGAGCCTTTGTGTGGCCTGCTGCCTGCCGCCTGGCGCGCCGCGGCGTAAACATGCCCGTCTTCCTTCACATACACGTATATATACCTACCTATACATTATATCATACCTACATGCCTGCCTATACATATGTATACTACAAAATTTCCTGTTTATCACCCGAGCACGTAACGCGCGGGAAGCTCGAAAAGGCATAACGCGACATTATACTTATTTAAAAAACTACAAAGATTTTTATTAGAAGAAGTAATCATACTAATTAAAGAGGAAAGATTTGTATTTTTTGCGTGTGTATGTTTGTAATGAATAAACGCAAAAATTACTGTGCCGATTTCAAAAATGTTTTCATCATTAGAAAGATACATTCACCCTGAGTAACAGGCTATACCTTTTACTGCGGGAAAAAGCCTCATTCTTAGCGGAAAAACTGTTAACTTTGGAAACGGGAAAAACTGTTAACACGAGCGGAGCCGCGCCGCGCGCCGCGGCGGAAAACTAGTATTATAGAAAACTATTTTTTGACATCAAAGTTGCTATATACCCATGGCTAGCCGTTTAGACACTCTTATCTACCGCGGAGATAACGCATAAATGTATGTTAGTGTAGATAAGTTATTCAGAAGCGCGATGCACTTGACCGTACAAAACAGGGAAATTCAAAAGAATCACTAGACGATGACTAAGCGTCTTGCAGATAAAATAATGTTTACTGAAACGCTTACTAAACATCTATCCATCTAACTACATACTTTATTGCACACAAATATATATTCACCAATCTGATGATGACAATAATCTCTCCAACCGTTCTCGGCAGACTAGACAACCTATACACTTGTGATAATTATTGATAAATGATAATTGAGATAAAGGTAAAAAAAATACCTTAGGTTGGATAGACCAGAAAGTGTCGGTATAGCAAATAGTCGTATACAAAGATAATCACTGTTTCAAGTTAACAATTACCAAGTTTATTTGCAGCCAACAAGAGCACACCCATTCCAAAGAGTGCGAAAGTAAATTAAAAAACCGAAGTGGGTAAAATCCTTTGTACGGCAAAGTTAGTTTTGCTGCCGTTCTACGACCACAATGTATTATAAAAGGAGTACAACAAGCGCAAATAAGTTTGTAATTGTTCGCAGTCTTACTTGAGACAGGTCATAGATCGATACTGGTCAGAAGTGATCAAATTCAGAAATGGTGTCCTTTTGGGCCCAAATAAAGTGGACGAATCCTGAACTGATCATATTTAGAAGAAAATCACAAAGTAATGAAATGACCACTGACCTGAAGGTGTAACCGTGTAACATGTATAAATAAACAATTTTTTTTCCCCTAACGTGTCAGAGCTTTAGAGTTTAGACAACAGTAGTCAGCACAAACCAAATGAATCATGATAGGCAAAATACAAAATTCTTATTATATTTTATTATCATAAAATTGAGCTATATTTTCCCGTGAAGGTCTCGATACCGCTAACCACTACACGTCGAGTCGCCTCGACGAGAGTGGTGCGTAGGCTGCGCTCACAGCTAGACAGGACAAGGCGCAAGGCCCTTTGACCTTTGCTTGGCAAAGTACGTCCTCCGTCTCAAGTCACCGGCTATAATTACCTACAGCCGCTAATCGATCACTACATAGTCCACAATATCCCAGCAAATAGAAGAATAGGCTCATATCAAAACGAGTTTTGACATTCTTAACTCTACGACACTACATACATACATATAGTACACAGTCATATAGTTCATATAGATGTTTTAAATTGCCAATTGTATAATAGATATAAAAACAAAATATAAATAGACGCGCTACGATTTTAATAACTCAATAATATTGATATTGCTACGGTACGCTACGAATCGTCGTAGCCGTAGCCGTAGCCGTAGCAGCCGTAGTACGCTCATCAATCTTATACTTTTCAAAGTTCTCCCGGCGAAAGTCTAGGCCGAAAAAGTTTTCAAGTTGCGTAAAGCAATTAAGCTAGGCAGACAGCCCTGAGACAGCGTCACCACACAAAAGTTCGGTAACTTCACCGCTATCAATTTTCTTTCAAAGAGAAAGATCGCCCGTTGCTCGCGAGAAAAGTTGAGCGAATTTTTCATTTGGAGAGTCGATGCGTGTGGAAATTAATTGCACTAATAAAGTGCGGGGGCTAGGTCGGTGTTTACGAGGCGGCGGCGGGGCGGTGAGGCGGGGTGCGGGGGGCGTCGTCGGACGGACACAAAGGAGAGGAGCGGCCGGCCGCGGTCCGCGCCCGGCGGCCCGGCGGCCTTATCACGCGCGCCGCACACAGCCCGCGAGCGCGACCCGCGACGCACGTCCGCTCGCGACCGCCACGCTCTCTCCCCGCGACCGAAAGTGACAAGTGCTCAGTGAATCCAAAACCAGGAACTCCAGACACGTGGTGCGCACTGCGCATATTTTTATTGGTCGGAGTCCCCATTCATACGTTGATATTATAGTATTATACTGTAATAACGGCTGAGCTGGCGAAAATTGTAAACACAGCACACGTGCCGGCGGGCCGCAAGTAAGTGACAAAGTTTTGCTCACGTTGTTCTATTGATTTGGTGATTGGTTTTGAATTCGAGCTAGCTCTTACCGAGGAGTTTAATCTGCAAATAGTGCATTTCTGTTGGAAATTTAAGTGCAGTGCCCAAAACTAAGATCGTTCGTAAATATTTGTCCGACAGGATAACACAAAGGTGAACACTTAACATCAAATTCAATCTTTCTATTATAAATACTTTATCTACTTTTTTTTTTCTTGGAACTTCATTTTCTACAAACAAACTTTTAAATTATTTTCGACATAGTTAAAACTTTACCTTTTTTAACTTGGTCTTAGAACGATTTTTTCAATACCTATATTAAATTTAAATTGATCCAACTATAACAACACACAATTAACGTGTTAATTTTAAATAAATAATCACGTTTAGGGCTATTCAATGATGATGAAAGTTATTATTACCACTATGTTTAGTAAATTGCCTTTTTTTTGAAAAAATAAACAAGTCAATACGCCTGGTTGTGGTTGATAACTATTTACCTTTTATATGTAATTTTTAATAAACTCAAATTTTATAGTATCGTACCTATTCTTTGGGTAGATTTTTATTTCATTGATCAATATAGGTGGCCTAAAAAGGTAAAAAAAAATATACGAGTAGAAAAGAAAGATCGTAAAATAATGTTCATAAAGAATAGCTTTTCATAATGTTCGTTCGTTAACAGCTCATATATGTCCCCACCGAGGGGCTAATATTTTTGAAAATTTAAGGCAACGAATCCATTTTTAATCGTGTAAAAATATATTTATCTTTTGTGTAAGTTTAGTAACATACTCGTAATGTAGATATTATTATGTTGGTTTAGCAATGTCAAGGAGTGCGAAACCATATTTCGAAAAGCAATCAACCGAATGACTGTATACCGAACGAACGTTATACCGAATTTTTTTTTACCGAAGGGACTTGAATTCGAATGTGCTGTATACCGAATTTCTTAGCACCGAATAATATGCCGAATTTCCTAATACTGAATAATATGCCGAATTTCTTAACATCGAATGAAATCCCTATCCCTACTTCCCTACTAATATTATAAATGCGAAAGTAACTCTGTCTGTCTGTCTGTCTGTTACGCTTTCACGGCAGAACCACTGAACCGATTTTGATGAAACTTGGTACGGAGATAGAATAAACCTTGGGGACGGACATAGGATACTTTTTACCGCGGGTGGGTCGGAAACTTGATGAAACTTCGCATCTTTACCAATCTGACCTTGGAGTGTGATAGAATATACCTTGAAGAGGGATATAAGCTACCTTTTACCACGGGAAAACGTCTAATTCCCACGGGAAAATGGCAGCGTGGGTGAAAAGTTTTGATGGAACTTGGTACAAAGATAGAATAGACCCTGGGAATGTATAGGGAAAAATATTAGTACCTACAGGTGGAAAGTTTTGAAACTATTTATCGGAATTAGGTCTTGGGAAACTTGGTATAGGGATATAAAATATTTTGGGCATGAATAAAGGCTACCTGTTACCGCGGGAAAATAC